>CM059798.1:12725000-13022500 GCA_030435695.1 Brachymystax lenok tsinlingensis
CATCTCAACTCTAATTGTGCAGTTCTCAAAGGAGCACACACTGCACAGAAGACTTGCTTGTTTGTTTCTCGGCCTCCTCCTCACTACAAACGTCATATATTATTCTTTGTCGTGGCCAACAGGGTGCAAGGACATCATCCAAGACTTGTGAAGTCAGTGTCACTATGCCCCTGAGCACCTTGGCATCTTCTTAACACTAGTCCCCATCTTTGAATGTTTATTCTTCCCCTGGAGGAGGGACAGTTTAGCCGAAGTAGCAGTTACCAGCTGCTAGCGGTCCCAAGCCATTTCTATAGCCTCCAGTTAGCTTTCCCAATGCTGCTGCAAGCCATTTAGTGACACCTCAATCACACGCAGGCTAACTGCCAGCGACTGGCCAATGTCCCCAATGTCCTCCTGAGATCTCCCTTTTCTGACAATCCCAGAGTGAGATAAAGAGTAGAGAGAGAAAGACAGGGTCTTTCCTGGAGGGACTCCCGAAAATCAGTTCAAATTGTTCATCAGCAAACTGCAGACTGTTTATTCTCACCCAATGATACTCTACTACAGGGGAAAGATCAGGGGATCAAGCATTCTCTCACTGTCCCTCTCCTTACCCAGCCATTCTCACAGAGGTCTCTGCATGTGAACAAGTTCTAGGTCTACCCGTATCAACCGTCCTAACTGCCAGATGGGATCAACTGTTGTTTGTAGTTCCTTTGAAAGAAGAGTGTGAGAAGGGATGCCAAAAACACGAGGTAGATTGATGGTTAGCAATTAACTGTCTGCTTTGGTGTTCTTTATGTTTGAGAATCTTACCATTTTACTGGTGTGGACTGAGGGAGGGTCCTGAAAAATGAATTCCACCCTTAACATTTTGGATGCCAAGAGTGTGCAAAGCTGTAATCAAGGCAAAGGGTGGCTACTTTGAAGAATCTAAAATCTAAAATACATTTTTGATTTGTTTTATAACCGTTTTTTAGTTACTACATGATTAAATATGTGTTATTTCATTGTTTTGATGTCTTCACTATTAGTCTAGATTGTAGAAAATAGTAAAAATAAAGAAAAACCCTGGAATGATAAGGTGTGTCCAAATTTTTGACTGGTACTGTATATAACAAAATACATTGCCTATAGTGCCTCCCTCCCTTTTCTGGCAGATTTGTTTTGATTGCGGCTCTGCAAATGGCTGTGGCTGACACTTCAAAGTCTGGAAATGTTAGCATCGTTAGCTTGCTAGCTGCTTTTTGTTTGGGGTTGAAAGAGTTGTCAGGGATGCTGTGAAATGATGTGTATACGCGGTTTCAACAGCAGAGGGAAAATGTTTTGACTGCGCCTAGCTTCCAACGTACAGTATGACTAACACTCCACACAGTATGCTGTCTATGCTGTCTATGTCTAACTGTATTGCAGTCTTGCGACAAGGGGAAAGAAGCAGCATTTCAATCACACAAGAAGAGCAGACTTTTTCTCGGCTAATTTCCACCGACTAAATAGCAGGGGTTGATCGCGGAGGTACATCGAACACAACAATGCCTTCCCTCACATGAAACAAAAGGAGAAGTTAAAAGGCTATACATCACAACTCTGGGCTGCATTATTGAACAAGAGAATGTATAGCTCATTAAATGTCAGTGATTGCTCGTAGTCTGACAAGAAACAAGCGAATTCTGCCAATTAAAACAACAGTTTGTGTGCAAAAGTTCTGAATTGTGGAGCAACCTTTTGGAATGGTTGGCAATGTGTAATGAGTGAACTTCGCATGTGGATGGTAATAGACACACACACACATTAAACAGACACGTCACACAGTAGTTACCTCCATGAACTTGAATCATTTCTCTCATCGTAACGTAACAGTACATCACAGAAATGGTCATACATGAACCGGTAATTACAGCCCTCGTGGGTCCCTACTACAACAATGGACTCTCTCAATATTGGAGGCCTACTTCACTGTATGGGGTTGACCTTGTTAGTTGCTCTGAAAAAGAGCATCTGCTAAACGACGCCAATGTACTGTAAACAAACGCTTCAGGCCTATTGTCACAATGAAACAAGGCAGCCTCTGCAAATCAGTGGCTACACACACACACGCGCACTCACCCACACACACACACACCTTTACCCTGTGGTACGTCAGTGGCAAAATCTCACTGGCAGCGACTCTTATTTAAAGATCCTAATTGAGACTTTCAATATGTAATAATGTAGTAGTTAATCCCCTGCTCCTGGGGCCGATCTCTCTTCAGATACCACATGGGCAGGTAGAGTGGGGCTGGGTTCCACCAATGGGAGCCTCAGATGCTCTCTTTGGCACAGGCAGCCATTATCATGATAAGGTGTAGACAGTCAATTAATGGAAACCTAAACTCTTGGAAAGGAGGCTATGGCAGTTGGGATGATGCACTGTCAGACCTGTCTGTGTGTGTGTGTGTCTCAGTGTGTCTCAGTGTGTGTGTGTGTGTGTGTGTGTGTGTGTGTGTGTGTGTGTGTGTGTGTGTGTGTGTGTGTGTGTGTGTGTGTGTGTGTGTGTGTGTGTGTGTGTGTGTGTGTGTGTCTGAGTGTGTCTGAGTGTGTGTGTGTGTGTGTGTGTGTGTGTGTGTCTGAGTGTGTCTGAGTGTGTTTGAGTGTGTGTGTCTGAGTGTGTCTGAGTGTGTTTGAGTGTGTGTGTGTGTGTGTGTGTGTCTGAGTGTGTTTGAGTGTGTGTGTGTGTATGAGGGTGTCTGAGTGTGTCTGAGTGTGTTTGAGTGTGTGTGTCTGAGTGTGTGTGTGTCTGAGTGTTTGAGAGAGGGTTTGTACAGTTTATCCAACTGCGTAAAAGAATATGCGCCTGTGAGAAAATTGGCATTATTTCTCTGGTTGTAGGTCTTTTGAGGAAGTTAATCAAATGTTTACATTTGCATATTGAATATACACTGCTACCTCACAATCTATGTTTAAGTGAGAAGAAAATAAGCAAACAGCCAGCGTTCCCTTGGTAAATGGAGAAATGCCGGTGTAGGAAGAGGCACTTATCAAACGTTCCTTTCAAATGTGCTGGTTTTGCAAATATGACTCACAAGATGAAGATTGGTAGTGCTTATCTTGTTTCAAAAGCAAACACTCAACTGGCATGGGTACAACCACATCTAAAATGATTTAAAGTAGATATGTACATTACAGTGGTTGCTGGTGGGATGAGCTATAGGAGGACGGGTTCATTGTAATAATGTCACGTCAACCCAAATTAATAGTTTTTGCCCTGTTAAAAATGGTTCTCTCCTGCCGGTGTTCAGTTGTAATGTTTGTAGTGCTAGGCCCGTAAGTTAGGAAAGCACATTTCGCTCCCACAGTTCTGTGGGAACTGTAGCTTAGCGTAGCTAACATTTGTCCAAATGAGTTCCAAAATCACACAGAAATATTGTGTTTTTAGTAAAATTACTCTGGAAAACACATGTTTCTTAACAAATGGGTCGAGCAAAATATTGAAACATGTTTCAACCCTATTATCCAAAATGTTAGCGAGCGAAAAGAGCAACACTGCTTCATTGCTCTGCTGCTTATTCAGCAAAGTCGTCCAATATCTGTGATAATATTTGATGTCCAGTCAGCAGCCATTTTGGCAGCACTGTATTTTCACATAACAGGCTCTGATAGGCTCGTGTTTTGCTAATGCGTCCTGGCTATTGTGTCAGTAGCAGACTTGTGCTGTTTTTCATAGACCAATAACCATTTGTTTCTAGTCTCTTGGGAGTTGGGCACGAAACAACTGTATTGGTAAGAATGTGCAAAACACACACAGCATTTAATCAAGCCAAGTGCTGCCGGTACAACATCAAGATGAGATAACCTATCGCGTGTACTTATGGGAGGTAGAAATGTTAGCCATGCCACTACCGGTATATTATGGAACACATTTGTGCTAAGCTAATGGAGTGGATATGGGTGGACGGATACACCCTCCCTATCATTGTGCAATAGGTCACGCACATATAATGTACCATTACATTTAGCTCAGGGTACATCACAGCAAAATTAGCATTTAGATAATGGGAGCTTCTAGGCATTTTAATTACAGCATTGCCCTTTGAGCGTAGTGTGTACGCCTTAAGGGTTATTTTTACATGATCTGTGTTTGCTTAACTAGTGCGTTTCTAAAACAAGCCTGCTTGGTACCAAAGCTGCTAAAATGTCACTGTTGCAAAATACCTTGATATTCAAAGTGAACTGGTTGTATGGGAGATAAGGAGTGATTGTTGTGAAGCTATGAAACTGGCATTGTGCATTAGGGTCTAGTTTATGAAGTATGTCATTGCAGTGGTTTTTCTGTAAGAGCGGGCTCTGTTGGTTTCTGCCAGAATGCCACGCTAGTCACAGAGGAATGCTGTTTTGTCTATTCAGAGAAGCACACCCACTCTCATGGCTTCTGGGTTTTCCATAAAACTGCATGAGTGCAAGGACAGGGGGTGGGAGTCTCTCTACCTCTTGGCCTTCCTCCCTTTCGCTCTCTCTCTCTCTCTCTCTCTCTCTCTCTCTCTCTCTCTCTCTCTCTCTCTCTCTCTCTCTCTGTGTCTCTCTCCATTCTCTCTCCCTCCCTGGCTCCCTCCCTTCTGCGCTCTCTCTCTATCCCTTCCTTTCACTGTCTATCTCCCTCTCCATCCTCTCTCCCTCTATATTCTCTCTTTACCCCATCCCTTTCTCTCTCCTCTCTCCTCTCTCCTCTCTCCTCTCTCGGAAGTGATATTATTCATCCTCCCACAGACCGTTGCTGGGTGGTGGGGTAGATGTCAAGATGCCAGGAGTGTATGGTGCAGAGGCGCTGTGTGTGTGTGTGTGTGTGTGTGTGTGTGTGTGTGTGTGTGTGTGTGTGTGTGTGTGTGTGTGTGTGTGTGTGTGTGTGTGTGTGTGTGTGTGTGTGTGTGTGTGTGTGTGTGTGTGTGTGTGTGTGTGTGTGTGTGTGTGTGTGTGTGTGTGCGTGCGTGTATATAGGCAACAGAGGATCACGTTCTCATACTCCGACCATGGCTCATTTGTCCAATAGGGTCTGGCTGCAGCAGTTACCTTCTCACGCCACATCTGTGGCGTGAGACATACAAGCTCAGACAGGATGTAAAAATCGTGCCAGAGAGCATGGTGCATTACCGCCACCAACAGCACAGGGGTGAAATTACATATAGAATTAGAAGATAAACTGCATTACCAAAAGTATGAGATGCTCGTCAAGCATCTCATTCCAAAATCATGGGCATTAATATGGAGTTGGTCTTCCCCTTTGCTGCTATAACAGCCTCCACTCTTCTGGGAAGCCTTTCCACTAGATGTTGGAACATTGCTTCGGGGCCTTGCTTCCATTCAGCCACAAGCATTAGTGAGGTCAGTCACCGATGATGCGCAATTAGGCCTGGCTCGCTGTCGGCATTCCAGTTCATCCCAAAGGTGTTTGATGGGGTTGAGGTCAGGGCTCTGTGCAGGTTAGTCAAGTTCTTCCACACTGATCTCGACAAACCATTTTTCTGTATGGACCTCGCTTTGTGAAAGGGGGCGCTGTCATGTTGCCACTAAGCTGGAATCACAGAATGATCTAAAATGTAATTGTACGCTGTAGAGTTAAGATTTCCCTTCACTGGAACTAAGGGGCCTTGCCCGAACCATGAAAAACAGCCCCAGACCATTAGTCCTCCTCCACCAAACTTTACAGTTGGCACTATGCATTCAGGCAGGTAGCGTTCTCCTGGCATCCGCCAAACCCAGATTAGTCCGTCAGACTGCAAGATGGTCACTCCAGAGAACGCGGCGAGCATTACATCACTCCAGCCGACCCTTGGCATTGTGCATGGGGATCTTAGGCTTATGTGCGGCTGCTTGGCCATGGAAACCCATTTCATGAAACTCCCGACGAACAGTTCTTGTGCGGACGTTGCTTCCATACGCAGTTTGGAACTCGGTAGTGAGTGTTGCAACCGAGGACAGACAATTTTTACGCGCTTGAGCACTCGGTGGTCCCGTTAGTGTTGCCTACCACTTTGCAGCTGAGCTGTTCTTGCTCCTAGTCGTTTCCACATCACAATAACAACACTTACAGTTGACCGCGGCAGCTCTAGCAGGGCAGAAATTTGACAAACTGACTTGTTGGAAAGGTGGCATCCTATGACGGTGCCACGTTGAAAGTCACTGAGCTCGTCAGTACGGGCCATTCTACTGCCAATGTTTTACTATGGAGATTGCATGGCTGTGTGCTCGATTTTATAGACCTGTCAGAAACAGGTGGGCGGAAATAGCCAAATCCACTAATTTGAAGGGCTGTCCACATACTTTTGTACAGTCGTGGCCAAAAGTTTTGAGAATGACACAAATAATAATTTTCACAAAGTCTCCTGCCTCAGTTTGTATGATTTCAATTTGCATATACTCCAGAATGTCATGAAGAGTGATCAGCTGAATTGCAATTATTTGCAAAGTCCCTCTTTGCCAGCGGTTCAATTGTTGTGAAGAAGGCTTCAGGGTGCCCAAGAAAGACCAGCAAGCGACAGGACCGTCTCCTAAAGTTGATTCAGCTGTGGGATCAGGGGCACCAAAAGTCATTTTCTATGATGAATCCCCTTTCCGATTGTTTGGGGCATCCGGAAAAAAGCTTGCCTGGAGAAGACAAGGTGAGCGCTACCATCAGTCCTGTGTCATGCCAACAGTAAAGTATCCTGAGACCATTCATGTGTGGGGTTGCTTCTCAGCCAAGGGAGTGGGCTCACTCACAATTTTGCCTAAGAACACAGCCATGAATAAAGAATGGTACCAACACATCCTCCGAGAGCAACTTCTCCCAACCATCCAGGAACAGTTTGGTAATGAACAATGCCTTTTCCAGCATGATGGAGCAACTTGCCATAAGGCAAAAGTGATAACTAAGTAGCTCGGGGAACAAAACATCGATATTTTGGGTCCATGGCCAGGAAACTCCCCAGACCTTAATCCCATTGAGAACTTGTGGTCAATCCTCAAGAGGCGGGTGGACAAACAAAAACCCACAAATTCTGACAAACTCCAAGCATTGATGATGCAAGAATGGGCTGCCATCAGTCAGGATGTGGCCCAGAAGTTAGTTAATTGACAGCATGCCAGGGCGGATTGCAGAGGTCTTGAAAAAGAAGGGTCAACACTGCAAATATTGACTCTTTGCATCAACTTCATGTAATTGTCAATAAAAGCCTTTGACACTCATGAAATGCTTGTAATTATACTTCAGTATTCCATAGTAACATATTACAAAAATACCTAAAGACACTGAAGCAGCAAACTATGTGGAAATTAATATTTGTGTCATTCTCAAAACTTTTGGCCACAACTGTAGTGTAGGTACTAGCTAGTGTGTGCTAGGTTGTTAGCTAGTGTGTAATAGCTAGTGTGTACTAGAGCTAGTGTTATACTAGATAGCTAGCTAGTGTGTAGGTACTAGCTAATTAGAGTGCACTAGCTAGCTAGTGTGTATTTTTTTTTATGTATTTTTTACCTTTAACTAGGCAAGTCAGTTAATGAGTACTAGCTAGCGTGTACTAGCTAGCTGCACAAGCAACAGTGGTTAACACAACGCCCTGGACCAGAGCTAGTGCCCCGACTGGTACGTAGCACACTGACGCCCTGGAACAATGCTACTGACTCACGTGATACACGAGACCAACAAACGTCTACACCACTCTGGGAAGCGACACCTCCAGACTGCTATAGTGTGCCCAGTTCTATCATCCCCTCTCCACCCTTGTTCTGTTCTCCTCCTCTCTCTCTCTCTCTCTCTCTCTCTCTCTCTCTCTCTCTCTCTCTCTCTCTCTCTCTCTCTCTCTTTCTTTCTTTTCACACCTCACTCTCTCTGCCTGATCCTTCCTCTCTTCCTCATCCACCTCTTTATATTTCTCCCCTCCATCTCCCTTGTTTTCTGGTTCATAATATGTAACATGATTTGGCCCTCCCCTGTTCATGCGGCATAAATATAATCCTGGCGATTCCAGGTTGGCGGCTGTTAAGTCTCTCTCTCTCACTCTCTCTCACACAAACACACACAATGGGCTCTCGAGATGCTGCACATTTGTACGGTAATGAGTTTCTTTCCCTGTGAAACACGGCGCTCATACTGAAGAGTCATTCAATCGACGACTGCGACGCGAGCACAAAACACTATGGACTTCCAAATCGGCCTCACCGCAACAGCAAACAAACACACGGCCCCTTGAGTGCATGGGGGAACCCTAAGAAGAAGGAAAATAAAGATTTCAATAGATTGCAAAAGTCGCAAGCTATTGACAATCGGCTTGCAAGAGCTTATGTATGCCATGCTTTTATCATTGTCCCATTGAAAAGGCATTAGAGTTTTCTATGGGATTGAATTAACCATGTGTTGGCCAATGTCATCAAGGTCAATAGAAAAACAGACAGTCATGTGTGTTGTGATAATGCTATTCACCACCCTTGTGTCCCTGAAGCTTACCAGTTCTGTGTAACCTTGTGTTTGTGTGTGTGCATGTGTGTGTTTCCACGTGCACATGGCCTCTGTGTGTGTGTCCTTGTATGTGTGTGCGTGTGTATGACGTGTGCCTTTGCGTGTGTGTTGTGTTCTTGTGTGTGTGTGTTTTTGACTCTGTATGCCAGTGTGCAGCGGAGCAGCCCAACAGGGCAGTGGGATAATCACTCACCAGTCTGTTGGTCAGGGTCGTGTGCTGGGGGACCATCCATCTGAACAGCTGCTCTAAGACTGAGATAGAGGAGTAGAGGGCGGGGAAGAGAGAAAGAGGGAGAGGGAAGGGTAAAAAGAGGTAGAGGAGATTTAATGTGGGTAAGCGAGAGAAAGAAAGTGAGAGAAATAAGAGAAGAAAAGAGGGACAGGTTCAAATATAGAGGAAGTGTGAGAGAGACAGTGCTAGCTAGTTTGGTGAGATTGCTATTTGGACAAGGACATAGTAGGTCTAGTATTGATAATTATTATTTGGACAATGACAAGGTAGGTCTAGTATTGATAAGATAACTATTTGGATAAGGATGTGGTAGGTCTAGTATTGATAACTATTTGGACAATGACTTGGGGAATAGTAGGGGGGATGAATTAATCAATTGGAAGCTGGGGATGATTATGTGGCCATGAAGGCCAGACTGGGAATTTAACCAGGACACCAGGGTTAACATAGGATCTTTATTGACCACAGAGAGTCAAGACACCCATTCAACATCCCATCCAAAAGACAGCACCCTACAGAGGGCAATGTCCCCAATCACTGCCCTGGGGCATTGGGATATTTTCCTTGACCAGAGGAAAGGGTGTCTCCTACTGGCCCTCTAACCCCACTTCCAGCAGAATCTGGTCTCCCATCCAGGGACTGACCAGAACCAACTGCTCCAGAAGTAAGCCAGCAGTAGGATGCAGGGTTGTATGCTACTGGCATATTGACGAGATAACTATTTGGACAAGGACTTGGTAGGTCTAGTATTGATGAGATAACTATTTGGACCAGGACATGGTAGGTCTAGTATTTATGAGATAACTATTTGAACCAAGACATGGTAGGTCTGGTACTGATGAGATAACTATTTGAACCAAGACATGGTAGGTCTGGTACTGATGAGATAACTATTTGAACCAAGACATGGTAGGTCTAGTATTTATGAGATAACTATTTGAACCAAGACATGGTAGGTCTGGTACTGATGAGATAACTATTTGGACCAGGACATGGTAGGTCTAGTATTTATGAGATAACTATTTGAACCAAGACATGGTAGGTCTGGTACTGATGAGATAACTATTTGGACAAGGACATGGTAGGTGAGCTGAATTCACATAGGATCACTATAGTAAACTGAAAATATATGTCCTTGGCCTCTGTTCCATTGTTAGTTTTTCTTGCAGCTATGAAACACCAGCTTGTTAAAACTGTTGAATTCAGTTAAACTCGCCCTGCTAAGATCTAGTCACAGATAGCAACTTGGCAGTAATAAAGCAACCCTTAAAAAGATATATGCACCTAATTATCATTGACCTTTGGTGATTAGGTAAACAAACATATCTCCCTTGAGGCTTCTCAAAGTTCAAACTCCTGAACAAAAGCGAGACTGCAGAGGTGAAATGGCTTTGGCATTTCCTGTACCCACACCTGGGGACAAGATACTGCCACTTCCTTGCTCCAGCCACAGCAGGTGCTTTTAAACCCAATTACTGGCGCAAGAAATGTCACCAGAACCCGTCACTCATAACAACAAAGAGTGGGATGCTAGAGAGGATGTTAGCTTGCTAGCTTGTAAGCCTTGACATAAACAAACACCGGCAACGTTCTAATAAACAGGGAGACAACAGAGGAACTCGGGTGGGACGAGCATCTCTGAAAACATTACATATGACCGTCAGAGGCTTGTTTGACTGAGGTCGGAAGGAGGGTGGGGAAAAGTAAATAAGTTTCACAAATAAACTCCTTTAAGCTGCGGTTGTCAGAAGCTTTCATGTGGAGGCTGCACTTGAGGGCATAGCTTAGCTTAGCTTGAGGAATGTTATTACACATGCCTACTGATCTGATGGCGATGCGTGAGAAACGGCCCTGACACTAGTCTTAAATCAAACCGCCCCTTTGTGAGAGAGAGATGTATGGAGGGAAGCAAAGAGAGAAAAGGATGGTGACAGGAGGTATGAGCGAGTGAGAGAGAGAGAAAAGAGAGAGAGAAGGGCAGAGGAATGATTGTGAAAGAGAGGGGAAGATAAAGTAGAAGCAGATCATGGAAGAAGATGGAAGGAACAATACTTTTTTGAGAGAGAGAGAGAGAGAGAGAGAGAGAGAGAGAGAGAGAGAGAGAGAGAGAGAGAGAGAGAGAGAGAGATGAGCGGAAAGAGGTAAGATAGAAGACTACTGCATGTGTCATGCGTAATAGGTGCAGCCAGCATCCCGAGCTCATGGGCTGCCACTCTGACTTAGCCCGCACCCTTTCTGACAGGGGGGCGGACGGTTGCTAGCGGGACTTATGCCTCTGTTGAGCGTACCAACAGGATACATTCTATAACTCCAATCATGTGACACATAGCAATAACCCTGAGGGAATCTTGAGTGGGTGTAAATGCCGCTTCATGCAAACTTTTTTTTAACTCTATTAAAGTCATATTTCTCCACTGTGGAAACATGGTTGAAACGGGTAGACGGGGAGGGTGAGGGATGGGTACACGATGCCCTATGCCATCTGTAGAGATGCCATTTGACCTTGCGGTTGAAATCGGTGGGCGAGCGCTCTTTCACGGTACAGCGGTTCTGCCTTAATTAAGCCGGATAGAGTCCTTGAGCGCTTGACTCTTACCTCTTGCGTGGCATCTGTAAGATACTGTTCAAAACAACTGAGATACAGCCTTACCTTGTTGGAGTAAACCTTTTAAGGAATATGCCATG
Organism: Brachymystax lenok tsinlingensis; assembly: GCA_030435695.1. Classification (NCBI taxonomy): domain Eukaryota; kingdom Metazoa; phylum Chordata; class Actinopteri; order Salmoniformes; family Salmonidae; genus Brachymystax; species Brachymystax lenok. Next base: position 12,736,367 of record CM059798.1, read on the forward strand.
TTTTAGTTATGGTTTTGGACTATGTAATGACTGCATTGTTCACCCCTGACCGAACAAGGAAAGGGAACAGTTCATCAAAGGCAAAAACTGTATTTGTCTTGCACCAATTCCTTGTGGCGTTGCAAGTCTTTGCGTCTGTCTTTGCGTGTGTGGACACAATTAAGGAAGGGGTTGACATCATAGTTGTGCCTGGTGTTTTTGTGGCCATTTTTTGGGGAGAACAACAATCCATTTTATAAGATGGGCAAGGAATGGGCAAGGCATTGCATGTTATTCACAAACATAAAGAACCCTCTTGAAACCCACTTATTTGAAGCAAAACTGAGGCAAGGCACACGAAAGATGAGTCGGTTCTGAAGGTTGGTTATGGGTATTGTTTCGTTTTTTTATCCCAGACCAAACTTGTTAAAAACAGGTGCATCCATAAGATTCTCATGTTAGCATTTGGTTCCCATCAATTTGTGTTCTATTGTGGATATACTAGCATGCTATGATAGCACGCTAACGAAGAATGTCCCATCACAGATGGCATTAGCTACTATAACAGCATGCCTTCAGGGTCATGACCACCCCAGCATGTTGGTCACTTATGTCGAAATAGATTACAAGGGATTCCGTGTTAGCTTCTGTTTGACGATCAACATCCATTTCAAGACGTTTGAACAACAATGAGCAAAAGTTTATTCGATCAAACACTGTTTGGTAGTTTATACAGCAGTATCAAAAAGCTCGGAATCTAAATTGTCAGTCATTGTTTGAATCACAGAACTCCCACATGCAATAGTAGAAGACACAAAACAGGCTTTCCTTTCTATAGAGTATCCCTCTCTTCAGTGTTTCCCTCCTCTATCAACCTCTCAGGGAGTGATAAGAATCAGGGGAGAACAAACGATAACTCACCAACCCTCTCTCTCTCTCTTTCTTTATTTCTCTCCTCCGCCACTGCCTGGCAATATCTTCCCCTTTTTCTAATTAACATTGTGCATGTTGTCGGCCTTTTGTTTAATAATGCATGATCCTATCACAACCCGGCTCTTTGAATGGAACACCGCTGAATAGTAACACAATAATACCGCTGAGGGGCTTGGAAAGAAAGGACAATATTTTTTCTCTTTTTTTTTTTTTTCTTTTTCGGCAATAAATGTTCAAGGGAAGCATCAGCATCGCTGTATATGTGAAATTGAACTGACACATAGAACACAGCAGCCATAATAGGGAACAAAAGCTTTTGTGTCGAAGGTCAGAGGTAATATCTGAGGTAGCAGTATGCGTTGGGTAACGCCAGCGATGCTGCTGTAGTTGCTGGTTAGAGCTCAGCCTTGTAGGAAACACCCACACATGAACGCACCCACATACACACATGCATGCAGGTACTATCATAAACACTGCCAACAGGCTGCACCATTCTAGCTACAGACATGCTGTTCAGAGGGTGACTAAGTGTACCTTGCCTACCCTGACGACTCCCTTTGACTGTATTCTGTGACGAGACCTTAATGCTGGAACAAAAGTCCACATATGACATCAGTGTAGTCATTGTCCAATTTTGTCAGCTACTTTGTTCACATTAGGGGTGCTTGTGTTCACATGGATGGCACAGCCTTCCTCTCCAATGGTTGGTGCTTACAAAACATGCAGATGGCTTTGTTTCTCAGTATCAGCATGTGGAGCGCGGTGGAGGGAGCAAGGGAGGGCTGCCGAGTACTGTGTATAGTGAGGATTCCTAATGTCATGTCATTGCGGAAGTTCACACTACATTAATTAACTCAAAGGCTATCAACCCCGACTTTGGAAGGATGGCTACTGGACATGCATGCAAGGCAAAAGTCGGAGAAGACGTCAGTGACCTTGAATAGAAGAGCTTTGTGTAATGCCGTTGCTTACTATGGATTACACTTTCAGTGATAACCCTATCCTTACACAGTGTAATGGAATAAAATACACTATAAATACTCTAGTCATGCGGAAAATCTGTTTGTGTGTGCTCGTATGTGTGTGTGCACGTGAGCCAATGTGTGTGTGTTTGCGGGTGCGTTGGTTGAGATTGCCTCAAATTGATTCAGTTCACCATGGCGTTCCCCGACCGCGGCCGCCACCGGCCTCACAGCGCTCTGAGACAGGTAGTCGTGTCTATCTCCCCATGATACAAATCGAATGTGGCAGGTGCACTCCCCTGTATTTTCTGCCATTTACAGTCAAAGGAATAAAAGTTCTCCCGCAGGGGGAGAGAAAGGATGGGGAGATGGGTAGCAGGGAAATTAGGTACTTTGTCATCATCTACCCCACTGATTGAGCATTGGGTTTTCTAGATGTTTTATTTGTTTATAAATCATCAGATAAATAACCGGGTGAACAAGCCCCATACGTAAAGGGATTATATGATTCCTGTAATGCGTTTGTGTGGGTAAACCGTGCCATATCTAGGCCTGTGGTGTGGTTAATGCGCAAATGGTTGATGCTATCCGTCAACTAGCTTTCGGTGCTACCTCGCTAAATGTCAAACTGTAAAAGAGGTCAGAGGTCAAATGATGTGTCCATCTGACGGCTCCCAGTTTTAGTTTACCTCCGACATGTTTACCTAGTCAGTTTGGGTGCATTCCAAATACACATTTTAAACTCAGATCTACATCGATTATTAGATCTTTACAATGCCTGGAAAAGTGTTTTACATCTCAGAAACCACAACATATTGGTCACCAGGGATCAAGACCTGGCTTTAGCAAATGGATGATGTGGAATCGAGTGGGTTACTTGCAAATGCTATCATGCTTTGTCACATGGATTTTCCCCATCCACACAGTGGCTCTTGATAAAGGAAGGGGTGGCAAACATGAGCACAAACACAAGCCGAGGCTAGCCTACACTTTTAGAAAAAGCGTTCCAAAAGGGTTATTCGGCTGTCCCCCTAGGAGAACCCTTTTATAACTCTTTTGGTAGAACTCCAGGTAGAACTCCCCATAAGAGAACCCTTTTGGGTTCCATGTAGAACCCTTTGAAGAACCCATTTTGGTTCCAGGTAAAAACCCTTTTGGTGCCAGGTGGAACTCTTTTGGGTTCCATGTAGAACCCTTACTACCCGTTCTATATGGAACCCAAAAGAGTTCCATCTGGCACCAAAAGGGTTTTTACCTAGAACCAAAATGGGTTCTCTTATTAGGACAGCTCTAGAATACTTTTAGATTCCCGATAGCACCTTTTTTTCAAAGATTGTACTCTGTCATAGATTTTAGGTGTACTCCAAGCAACGCTTGATAAAGGAGGTGTTGCTAGCATGTACTAATGCTACTGTAGCTTACTCCATCAAAATGTATAGATGTGTTGCACTCTTTTTTTTTGTCCTAATCTATTTGGAGACACTTAAAGCTATTAAAGCTTTGGCTAAGTGGTGTAAGACGGGGCATAAATATGAGCTGAATGGTTTTAAGGGAACTAAGAGCAATGGTGGAATTTTATCACTCCATAGTCAGTGGATAGCACTTGTCTGGAGAGAAATCCACCAATCTATTACTGGCTTCTCTTAACCGTCTCACCATAAACTCAATAAAGAACGAGCGCAGAGGTTAGGTGCTGTGTCTCGTGTGGCTCAGTTGGTTGAGCATGGCGCTTGCAACGCCAGGGTTGTGGGTTTGATTCCCCTGGGGGACCAGTATGGAGAAAAAGTGTGATGAATTCTTTCCATACACTACTGTAAGTTGTTCTGGATAAGAGTGTCTGCTAAATTACCAAAATGTCAAATGTCTGTGAGTTGAATGGCTAGCTGTATGGTCCTCTGGGGACAGTTTCTGTTAGTCACCCATAGTAGGCTAAACAGCTTAGCATTCTGCTGCTAGCATGTTGAATGTATGTCAATAGTTCAGCAATATTGTTATTACACAGTGTATTTTATTAGAGCACGTGTGCCCTTTCATCTGTGTACGTGCGTGAGTGTGTGTATGTGCGAGCAGTAATGTATGTTCTGAAGTGCCAGAATATAGCCTGCGAGCATATCACCCTCTCTCCTTTTTAGCTGTCAGAACCTACTGAGTCTGTGTGGGTATGTCAGAAATCTGCACTAGATAGATAAAGTACAAGAAGCCAAACCGCTTTATTTCATCTCTCTCTCTCTCTCTCTCTCTCTCTCTCTCTCTCTCTCTCTCTCTCTCTCTCTCTCTCTCTCTCTCTCTCTCTCTCCCTCCCCTCCCCCCACAGGCTGTGAATATCCTGCATCTGAGAAATCAGACCACTGAGGCTGCCAAAGCATGCTGGTGCCAAGCTGTCCCATGATGCACATAGCCAGACCCGTGCTGCTCGTCCTGGGTCTTCTCCTCCTCCTCGCCAACGCCGAAAGTAAGTGTCACTTCTTCTCTCTCGTCCACTCTTTGTCCCCTGTTTGCGCCCTTGTAGGGAAGAAAGATGTCTCTTATAAGTGGTCTTATGATATCGAAGTGTCAAGTGTTATTACACACACCAACTCACACACACTTCCATGCATTCTCCCTCTATCTCCCTCTCTCTACCCAACACCCTGATGAGTACAAGGCCATATCCATGCCCCTACATTCTAATCCAATATGGAGATAACTATCCATATCTGGGACTCAAAGAACAACTGTAGATATACAGTGCCTTCAGAAAGGATTCACTCCCCTTGACTTTTTCCAGATTTTCTTGTGTTACAGCCTGAATTGAAAATTGATTAAATAGAGATTTTTGGTAATTGGCCTACACACGATATCTCAAAATGTCAAAATGGAATTATGTTTTTCAAAATTTGTACCAATGAATAAAACATGAAAAGCTGAAAAAAGCTAACTATTCAACCCCTTTGTTATGGCAAGCCTAATTAAGTTCAGGAGTAAAAGTCACATAATAAGTTGCATGGACTCAATCTGTGTGCAATAATAGTGTTTAACATTATTTTTGAATGACTATCTCATCTCTGTACCCCACACATACAGTTATCTCTGAAGTCCCTCAGTTGAACAGTGAATTTCAAACACAGATTCAACCACAAAGACCAGAGAGGTTTTCCAATGCCTTGGAAAGAGGGGCACCTATTGGGAGATGGGTAAAACAAAAAAAACTGTGACAACAAAGATACAGGCATCTTTCCTAACTCAGTTGCCGGAGAGGAAGGAAACCACTCAGGGATTTCCTTCCTTTCTGGCAAGTCCCTTGTTGCATCCTGTTTGCAAAAAGGCACTAAAGAAATACTGCAAAAGAATATGGCAAAGCAATACAATTTTTGTCCTGAATACAGTGTTATGTTTGGGTTAAATCCAATGCAACACATTACTGAGTACCACGCTCCCTATTGGCTGCATCATGTTATGCGTATGCTTGTGATCGTTAAGGACTGGAGAGTTTTTCAGGATCAAACAATGTATGGAATGGAGCTAATTACAGGAAAAATCCTAGAGAAAAACTTGATTCAGTATGCTTTCCACCAGACACTGGGAGATGAATTCACATTTCTGCAGGACCGTAACCTAAAACTCAAGGCCACATCTACACTGGAGTTGCTTACCATGAAGACAGTGAATGTTCCTGAGTGGCCGAGTTACAGTGTTGAATCAAATCTACTTGAAAATCCATGGCAAGACCTGCAAATGGTTGTCTAACAATATTCAACAAGCAATTTGACTTTTCAATACATTTACAAAAATAGCTAAAAACATGTTTTTCACTTTGTCATTATGGGGTATTGTGTGTAGATGGGTGAGATTATTATTTGTTTAATCCATTTTGAATTCAGGCTGTAACAACAAAATGTGGAATTAGTCAAGGGGTATGAATACTTTCTGAAGGCACTGTAAACATGACATTTCATCACGAAAATATATTTAATTGGAATTCCATGATGTTGGGAGTTGAGATCTGAGCATTGAGGTGTGACAGCAGTGTGACAGTAGTTTCAGACTCCATTGAGTTTCTCACACTCCATGTTCCCTGGTTAACACTACTTCCCATTAATCACTAAGTTTCAAGAAGCAGGTGCATGTGAATAAAAGTTTTATTACACCCGTCACACCGCGGGAATCTCATTCTTCAGCTTTAATATTTTTGAAAGATGGAGCGTTCACCCAAGGTCATAGAAGAGGGAGTAGCAAAAGTTAAATTGATGGGTGAGACTTGAAACTTTGTGGTTGAGAAACGTTCCCTGAAATCTGTTTCATTCTCTCCCGGCTCTATACTCCCTCCCATTGCATGTCACTGTGGGAGAAAGATGAATGTAAAAGTTGTTTTTCACTTCAGGTGAGAATTTTCTGTCTCAAGGATTCTGGTTTTTATTGACTTTGCCATCATAATCATAGCATCTTTTGATGTGCTTTCTATTTAGCATAACTCGCAATCTTTTGGAAATAGAATAGACAATGAAACAAGGCATGAACTCAAAATGGTGGTTGTTGCCATGTACACATAGTTGAGGTGACAAATGTGTCATACAAAATATAATAAAGGAAAGCCAACTACCAGACATCCAATCTTGAGTCGCCAGTGGACATTCCAGGGGTGAATTTGAGCACAGATGTAACCGATGAGACAACCACAAGTGCACTTGGCCATCTAACCCCCTAAACCCTACCTCCCACCTTCCCTTCTCTCCCTGTTACGGTCTGCGTGCTAACAGCTGCTCTTATAGCCCTTTGGACAGCTGTGCTGGTTCATCACTTCCAAGCCAAAACAAATTCACCGTGAGGGAAGGCGACAGCTGTCTAGCAATGACTGAGTAACGCAGGAGACAGGGTGCTGGGAATAGGGGGTTGGATGACAGGCCAGTGTTGCCAGCTGAGGTGTGAGTGCACAGAGAGCCAAGTAGATCCAAACCATTTTGAAGTAGTACATATTTTCTAAGGGATCTAGCTATATTCTTCTCTCAGCTATCCAGCTATAATACTCAGTTTAAGTATGTATTTTACTCTTTGTTGTGTTGGACCCTTTATTGCCGATATTCCTTCTCCCTCTATCCTTTCCTCCCACGTCCCTTCTTTCTGTCTTTTTCTTTTTCTCTTTCCATCTCTCTTTCTCTCCCTCCCTCGCTTTTGTGCCTGTGCGTTATCCCCAGACAAGCAACTGCATCCCTGTATTTTCCTTCTCTAGCGTGCCACTGCATCTGCATAAACACTTCAGCTGCTCATCTCAGCTCCAGGATTCTCCCCAATACCGCACTAGCCGTGAGAGGAAAGACCAAAATAAAGACAGAATAACCCCACCCGCCCACCACTCACCGCCTCACTTTAACCCTCTAAAACCCCCTAGAGAAAAAAGGGAAGCTGCCTGCCTCCGTCAGTGCAATGCGTTAGCCCAACTGGGGTGTGTTAGCCTCGCATGCTAAGGGATATGGCGGAGGATATGAGACACGTGAGAGGGCGAAAATGGCTGACTCTGCCCGCTCAACAGATGGCACCATCCTTGGAGCCAGTCCTGTGTGTCCATGCCCGGCTGACTGCACTAACCTCTCCCGCAAAGGCGGGGAAAAAAGAGTAACAAATGTCCCCGGACAGGACACGCACACACATAGGAAGGGTTGTGGCGCTAACGATGCTAACGACGGGCGATTGCTATATGGCAATGCATTGTTCGGTTAATATGTGGATACTAGGCATGGATAGAAAGGGCCCTTTGTTGGCATAGGACTGTGATTATGTTTGTGGTTTTTCTGTTGTTTTACCTCCAGAGTCTCTCTCTCTCTCTCTCTCTCTCTCTCTCTCTCTCTCTCTCTCTCTCTCTCTCTCTCTCTCTCTCTCTCTCTCTCTCTCTCTCTCCTTTTCTCCAAACCCTGCAAGTTTAATTTGTGTGGCAAATTGGGTTCAGGACTATTGAAAGAGGGCATACCAGGGCTCACCAGGGACAAAAATAATTGTCCCTGGTGAGCCTGGAAGAGAGAGAGAGCGAGAAGCAGTGGTGGCGGCAAGCAATGTCCGAAATGGCACCTTATTTTGGCCATGGCCCATAAGGCAAGAAGTGCATTATGTAGTGAACGGTGTCCTATTTGGGACAGAGCTACTGATTTGATGAGACTAAACAGCTCTGCGATTCATTAGCGACATTAAATGCAAAGAGCTACCAAACAGCACCGAACAAAACACAAGTCCTAGAGGTTGATAGAGGTCTCTAATGGTTTTGCCTTCGTGTTTGTTTGTTTGCCCTCTGCCATTTTTCCCATTGTGCTCTTAAACTCGCTGGCAGCTAGACACGTTGACCATCCATCCATTGATTATTATTGATCATTGATACATGTCGCTTTAAATACCTCCTAAACCCATCCCTCTAAGGGGCCCTGGTCAAAAGTTGTGGACTACACTATAAAAGAAATAGGGAGCCAATTGAGAAGCAACTTAAGTCACCCTGGGGCCTAATGCTGGTTGAATTGATTATCTCTACTGATGGTGTGTCGTATCCCAGTGGAGTGAATGCTCCTCTTTTAACACATCAAATAACTATCGACAGGCTCCCCCGGATCTCTGTAAACACTCAAACTGTTTACGTGCCCAAACCTCTCTATCTCTCTCGCTCTCCTTCACACACACAGGCTTGCGACCCAAATAGCACCATATTCCCTATATAGTGCACCTATGCTCCTGTGGGCCCTGGTCCAAAGAAGTGCACTATAAAGAGAATAGGGGACCATTTGAGACGTAGACACTCTATCTTTCCCTCCATTATAGCCCTCAATGAGAGAGAGAGAGAGAGAGAGAGAGAGAGAGAGAGAGAGAGAGAGAGAGAGAGAGAAGAATTTCAGGAGGCAGGCTAGCGTGTCTTCATGCAGCGGTTCTGAGGGCTCAACTCGAATCAGGGGGCAGGCTAGCGCGTTTCCATGCAGAGGTCAAATTGTGCACGGCTCTGCAGCGAACATAATGTGCAATATAATTACTCAGTACACTGTGAGGAACAGGCTTTCCCATAGTGTCATTATTTTATATGAAAGAGGCAGTCATCACGGGCGTTATCAAAGGGCTCAAGCTCGACCACATCTTTGTGTCATTCAGTGTGTGAATAGATGTCAGTGTGTGAATAGATTCTAGAATATTGGATGGAATAATATGATACATATTTTCGTGGAGTGTTTAAGTCAATGGTCATTACCTCGATGCACTCTGGGATATGTATTCATCCATAGAGCCACAAATTTATAGGACTACTGGCAGGGACGTACACACACATAGGAATGCACGCACACACACAGGAACACACACACACACACAGAGGCTCATGTGAGCACACTGAGTAGCACCTCCTAGCCAGACTAAGGGCTAATGCATTCCCCTGATGCCAGGTAGTTGTACAACGTGTGTTTTATGCATGCCTCCCCTAATATGAATTATTGTGAAATAGGGTTGTATTTGCATATGGGATTTCAGGTTGTGCTGAAATTAGCATTTTTACAACAGTTCAAATTAAACCCCACTACTTAATTTGTCAGCATGGTAATTTGATTTAAATTGAGTCCATTCCACTCCCCACTAAACTCATAGTCATACTCTCATGTTGTCATTGTACTTCTGCATGCAACACACACACACAATCACACACACCCACGTCTTACACAATAACATATTTCCTCAGAATTACATGAAATAAGGGAGAACAAAACTATTGACATTGTAATTATGTACAAAAAAACGATCAGCGCCCAAAAATATACCAAATAGCACAACTTTTCAGGAGCCCGTAAAATGGCTGCTATTCCCTCCAGCGCCATTTGATAAAATAGTAGGGTGGTACGTACGGTCCGGTACATCACTGGGGCCTAGCTCCCTGCCATCCAGGACCTTTATATCAGGTGTGTCAGAGGAAGGCCAAGTCATTATTTTTGCTTCCGCATGGTAAAAGGGACCGGAGCGGAAAGTCTGGGACAAAAAGGCTCCTGAACAGCTTCTACCCCAAGCCATAAGACTGCTGAACAGGTAATCAAATGGCTAACCGGACCATTTGCATTGACACATAGGCTCACAAACGCAAAACACACACACACACATGCATATTGACACCACACACACACTCACACATAGACACACTTTCACACTCTTCACATACGCTGCTGCTACTCTGTTTATTATCTATCCTGATTGCCTAGTCACTTTCACCCCTACCTGCTGTACATGTACATATTACCTCAATTACCTCAGCTACCTTGTACCCCCGCACATTGACTTGGTACCGGTACTCCTTGTATATAGCCTCGTTATTGTTATTTAATTGTGTTACTATTACATTTTTTATAATTTTTTTGCTAATCTTTTCTTCCTTTTTAACTCTACATTGTTGTGAAAGGGCTCGTCAGTAAGGATTTCACCGTAAAGTCTACACCTGTTGTATTCAGCGCATGTGACAAATACAATTATATTTGATTTGATTTAAACCTACCTCATCAACAGTGTCTAATTACAAACCTGCTGTTTAATCGCACACAATCCGATCACAAGCCCATGGAAACGTAATTTAGCCCAATGTTATCGTGGCCATCCGAGATGGTTTGTGCTACCAGGGCTTTGCTATGCTAAATTAATAATCAGTAGTAATCATTTTCTCCGGTAGAAGTACGGTACTCTACAAACTGTCTGTGCTTCTCGTTCTTATTGTTACTTTGTAAATTACCATGTAATTACTCCATAAGACACTGTGGGCACTCACCATTTATGCTGGGAATGCTTGTTTGTCTAGTAGGACTCTGAAGATACCAGTATCGCAATATATTTTTCATGGCAGAAAATGTAACACAAAGCACACTAAACCCTTTGGTACTTTAAAAACCTCCTGTATGTAAAATATTGTGTGCTATAACTTGGAAAATAAATACATGTGACTCTGGATGACAACATAATGATGTTTGTTTCCAACATTAGTCTGTTTTCCTAAAGAATTTAACCTACTTCATGTTTTGTTTCCTTGCCACGGTACTAACCACTATCGCAGTACTGTATTCGTCCTGGCCCTATTATCTAGTAGAAAGCCCCTGGTAGTCCGTTATTTGACACTATTAGCCTAGCTATGGATTGCTGTAATTTGGCCATCCACAGTACTATACAAAGTTCGGACCAATTTCCAAAGCTCTTCGGCATATTTGTCCCCCGAAGAAAGACTACAAATATATTTTTTCCTCATTTACAATACCCACCTAATTCAAACCAAAATGGAACGGAATTCCGACAGATTTTAACTCAGGTTTGGCATATTTGTCCAACAAAGAAGGAATATAAAGCCTGATTTAAGCTGGATGCTTCCATTAAGAGAACACAAACGGCCAGGTTTCACACAGTCTAGCATGCCTTTGATGCCGGGATCAGCCGGTGAGCCGAACACAATGCCAGCTGTTTTGCGTATCCCCGGCTTACGCTTGGCACAACATTTAGCATGCTGGCATATGCTAAAGCGGATCACTCCTTTATATGCCAATGCACCCTGTAACAATGCGTGACATCACTAGAGTGACTGTGCAATTAATAGATTGGGCCTTTGGGATTCTTGTCTTGAATGGATGTGCTTTACCGTCATATAATTGTTCCTCTTACAGAGTAAAGGGTAGTGTTTTGGTGGGTACGTCAAAATGGATGATCAATGTTAGTACATTAGTACGTAATATGTTACAAATGAAAAAAGTTAAACAATCCACGTTTGTCTTTTTGATGCCTGTGAGTGTGAAAATCGCCTCGTTATCTGGGACAGATCTAAATGAACGCCCAATTTGTCGACCCTTAAGAACTTGTGGAGGTGAGAGATACGTATATCAGAACCTCTTAGCCTGGCTTATCCCAGAAGGATATGTGCAGCCATGAACTATCAAGAAGTAAAACCATGATTTGTTATGGAATGCACAATAAATTTTTGGGACAAATCATGCAGGTGGCCAGGGCCCTTTGCTGACATTCACTTGTTTTTCCCTCCAGGTCAGTGTGAGCTATGTTGTGAGGTTCACTGAGGCCAGCCCCCTGAGGTACAGTAGTGGTCCAGTGGTAGCAAACTCCCACAGTGGTCATTTGAATGGCTAGTTATGGGTTGGATGAGGAGGGGTGTTCTGTACTCGACTTTTCCCTTTTGGGATATGAAGTCTTACTCTTGTGTTATCTGGTGGTTTTATACTGATCTATATGCCCTACTTACTTATATGGCACAAGTCAAATCCTCAACATATCCCATATCACCATTCAAGACAAAGCATTGGAATGTCGATTGAAATGTTAGGAATCCCAACCTTTCACTAGGAGCTGCAGGAGGAGCTGCTATAAAGCCCTTGTCGGTTTGGTTGTAGAGAGATCACATTCAATCCATTAACGGCTTAATAACCTATGCTGGGCTAATTAGTCCGATGCGTGACAACAACCTCACCCCCAATTAACAGACCCCGGATCAGGGTGGTTTAGCGGATATCCTCCTGAGCCGAACGTGTCTCCGAACTCGCTCGTGGAGATTGTTTTTAGCAACCTTATTAACTAAATATAATAATAACTGTATCAACCGAGTTCTGCATATCAGATGCAGGCACCTCGGCTAAGGTTATGGGTGCAGATTTTTGTGTGTGTGGAGAAAATCAGAGGAAACGTAGGAAAATAAAGAGAGACTGGGAGAGTTGGGAAAAGCAAGACAACACCAGATTGCCTCAAGTGTGTTGAGTGTGTTGAGTGTGTTGCTGTTTAGGCTTTAATGCAGTACATGTTACGGTAGATGAGGGGGAAAGATTCCAATGAGAGGTGAAAATACTCTCACGCCTAGGCTTTTCCACTTGAAACCGAGCCAAGGCCTTGATTCTAATGGTGCAGTGCACTAAGTGCCCATCCGACCGCGGCTGCGGAATATTGACATGCCGACAGGCACGTAACACACACACACACACACAACAAAATGTTTCCGCTAGTGGGTAGCTGACCAGATTCAACTGCTCCCGCTAAAGACACACAAGCATACACTCACAAGCACACACAGTTTATCTTGCACACACACATGCCCATTCTCTCACAGAAACACCCACAGAACACACACACACCGTTGGCATCACACCACTGATGTTTATATGGCATCCATCAGATCCTCACTAGGACCGCCCCATCCCCTAAACATTCCAAGCCCGCCCTCTCAGGGGTGACATCCATTTCATTCATCATAATTTGCCTGCTAATTAATTGCCCTCTTTTCACCATCAGTCATATTTAATATGAATATTGACTAACAATAAGTGTTGCTAATTAGTGAAGGACAGGGGTTGGGTGACGTCAATGCAGGAAAGTTTATCTGTACTGTCTGTCGGACGAGACTCTCTCTCTCTCTGTCTCTGGTTCACTCTCTCTCTCTCTCTCTCTCTCTCTCTCTCTCTCTATGTTGTGTCGGGATGCCTCTCCAATGCATATGAGAGGGCAGCTGTCAAACAGATCCGATAATGTCAGGATTTGTGCCTACACAGATTTCTTTAATTACACATTCCAAATCAGAGAGGGGGGGGGGTAATTTCACAATGCATAATCTTTTGCCTCACGTTATGACGAAGCTCATTAATCGGCTATTTTTTCCCCGATTATTCAGACGGAAACATCAGTAAAAAAGAATAGGCTGCAGTTTTGCCATTAAAGCCACGTGTGGAAATTACAGCAGTTTGCCAGAGGGAGCGGAAAGGGAATCAGGAACATATTTAGCCATTAGCAGGGAACGAGGAGCCACCGGAAAGCCTGGTTTAACAGGGCCACAGTACGTGTGAGTGTGGTGATTTCCCCTCTACCCAGAGAGCTGTGGTTTGGCGGTATTAGATAGCTGTTTAGAGAGATGCCAAGGACTTTTGATGGGCTGTGGTGGACTACCCCCCCGGCTGAACTGCGAATTTGTTGAAGGCAGGCGTGAGAGACGCCGAATACTGCAAAGCACCTTCACCCCTACAATGATATACAGGTTACTCAGAGAGCCCGATCCAGACCGGTCCACTAGGCCTAACATGCACACATTTGTACTTTATTTATTTAACCTTTATTTAACTGGGCAAGTCAGTTAAGAACAAATTCTTATTTACAATGACGGCCTAGGAACAGTGGGTTAACTGCCTTGTTCAGGGGCAGAACGACAGATTTTTACCTTGGCAGCTCAGGGATTCGATCTAGCAACCTTTCAGTTACTGGCCCAATGCTCTAACCACTAGGATACATGCTGCCCCAAAATGATTACATATGTAATCATGCACTTGCAGCTGTGCTCACACACACACATACATAAATAGGCTTCCTATTTCGCAACAAAGCATCCTTCACTCATGCTGCCAAACATACCCTCGTAAAACTGACCATCCTACCGATCCTCGACTTCGGTGATGTCGGTGATGCCTCCAATACTCTACTCAACAAATTGGATGCAGTCTATCACAGTGCCATCCGTTTTGTTACCAAAGCCCCATATACCACCCACCACTGCGACCTGTACGCACGCTCTCGTCGCCATACCCACTGGCTCCAGGTCATCTACAAGTCCCTGCTAGGTAAAGTCCCGCCTTATCTCAGCTCGCTGGTCACCTTAGCAGCACCAACCCGTAGCACGCACTCCAGCAGGTATATCTCACTGGTCACCCCCAAAGCCAATTCCTCCTTTGGCCGACTCTCTTTCCAGTTCTCTGCTGCCAATGACTGGAACGAACTACAAACATCTCTGAAACTGGAGACACTTATCTCCCTCACCAGCTTTAAGCACCAGCTGTCAGAACAGTTCACAGACCCCTGCACCTGTTTATAGCCCATCTGTAAATAGCCCAACCAACTACCTCATCCCCTACCGTATTTATTTATTTATCTTGTTCCTTTGCACCCCAGTTTTTCTACATTGCACATTCATCTACTGCACATCTACCATTCCAGTGTTTAAATGCTATATTGTAATTTACTTTGCCACCATGGCCTATTTATTGCATTACCTTCCTTATCCTACCTCATTTGCACTCTTTGTATATAGATTAGTGTTTTTCTACTGTATTATTGACTGTATGTTTGTTTTACTCCATGTTTAACTCTGTGTTGTTGTATGTGTCGAACTGCTTTGCTTTATCTTGGCCAGGTCGCAGTTGTAAATGAGAACTTGTTCTCAACTTGCCTACCTGGTTAAATAAATAAAAAATATTTGTACACACAGGAGGCTGCTGAGGGGAGGATCGCTAATAGTAATGGTTGGAATGGAGTGAATGGAACGGTATCATATGTTTGATGTGTTCGATACCATTCCATGAAATCCGTTCCAGTCATTACTATGAGCCCGTCCTCTCCAAATAATGTGCTTCCGGCCGCCTGTGATTCCCACACATACAGTATGAAATATACAGTACACACGCACGCACGCACACACACACACACACACACACACACACACACACACACACACACACACACACACACACACACACACACACACACACACAGATGTCAGTTAAGGCAACACTAATACATCTTCTAATGCAACCAAAGGGAAGACTATTGTTTTATATAAACATATCAAAATAAGACCCTATCCAACTCTAGGTCAATTCTTTACAATTCCACTTCAACAGTAGAATGACGGGTGACAGGCCACAACAGGGTCATACCACCCATGCGTCCAGTGGCTTTTTCACTAGATTAAAACACAATGAAGCGACTCAACAAGGGCCACAGACACAAGTTTGCAGCCTGGTTGATCTGGCAGGCTATGTAATGTATGCTAATGGTGGAAGAATAACCAGAGAGCAGCAGAGGTGGCAGGCAGCTCTCTCCCCCGGGAGGTCAGTAGAGTGGGAGTAAAGAAGGAAAGAGGGAGAAAAGGTAGAAAGGACAAGGGTAAGGGAGTATGAAAGAGAGTACCAGAGAGTGTAATGGGAATAATAGAGAAAGAGGCAGAACATTATGCAGAGATTGCAGAGATTGCTTGACACGATTGCTTTTACATTTCCGCCTTTTAAAAGAAAAATCGAGTGGTTCCTGTTGAATCAGTTGCCTGAGCAGTACTTTACTGTAAACCTGGGTGCTTGGTAGTATGGTTGATACATGGGGAATGTCCAGGGCTGGATTAAAGCAGGGGATTACCGGGGATGAAGCCGGCACTAAAAAAAAGTTTTATAAAATAATATATACAGTGGGGCAAAAAAGTATTTAGTCAGCCACCAATTGTGCAAGTTCTCTCACTTAAAAAGATGAGAGAGGCCTGTAATTTTCATCATAGGTACACTTCAACTATGACAGACAAAATGAGGAAAAGAAATCCAGAAAATCACATTGTAGGATTTTTAATGAATTTATTTGCAAATTATGGTGGAAAATAAATATTTGGTCACATACAAACAAGCAAGATTTCTGGCTCTCACAGACCTGTAACTTCTTCTTTAAGAGGCTCCTCTGTCCTCCACTCATTACCTGTATTAATGGCACCTGTTTGAACTTGTTATCAGTATAAAAGACACCTGTCCACAACCTCAAACAGTCACACTCCAAACTCCACTATGGCCAAGACCAAAGAGCTGTCAAAGGACACCAGAAACAAAATTGTAGACCTGCACCAGGTTGGGAAGACTGAATCTGCAATAGGTAAGCAGCTTGGTTTGAAGAAATCAACTGTGGGAGCAATTATTAGGAAATGGAAGACATACAAGACCACTGATAATCTTCCTCGATCTGGGGCTCCACGCAAGATCTCACCCCATGGGGTCAAAATGATCACAAGAACGGTGAGCAAAAATCCCAGAACCACACGGGGACCTAGTGAATGACCTGCAGAGAGCTGGGACCAAAGTAAAAAGCCTACCATAAGTAACACACTACGCCGCCAGGGACTCAAATCCTGCAGTGCCAGGCGTGTCCCCCTGCTTAAGCCAGTACATGTTCAGGCCCGTCTGAAGTTTGCTAGAGAGCATTTGGATGATCCAGATGAGGATTGGGAGAATGTCATATGGTCAGATGAAACCAAAATAGAACGTTTTGGTAAAAACTCAACTCGTCGTGTTTGGAGGACAAAGAATGCTGAGTTGCATCCAAAGAACACCATACCTACTGTGAAGCATGGGGGTGGAAACATCATGCTTTGGGGCTGTTTTTCTGCAAAGGGACCAGGACGACTGATCCGTGTAAAGGAAAGAATGAATGGGGCCATGTATCGTGAGATTTTGAGTGAAAACCTCCTTCCATCAGCAAGGGCATTGAAGATGAAACGTGGCTGGGTCTTTCAGCATGACAATGATCCCAAACACACCGCCCGGGCAACGAAGGAGTGGCTTCAGAAGAAGCATTTCAAGGTCCTGGAGTGGCCTAGCCAGTCTCCAGATCTCAACCCCATAGAAAATCTTTGGAGGGAGTTGAAAGTCCGTGTTGCCCAGCGACAGCCCCAAAACATCACTGCTGTAGAGGAGATCTGCATGGAGGAATGGGCCAAAATACCAGCAACAGTGTGTGAAAACCTTGTGAAGACTTACAGAAAACATTTGACCTCTGTCATTGCCAACAAAGGGTATATAACAAAGTATTGAGATAAACTTTTGTTATTGACCAAATACTTATTTTCCACCATAATTTGCAAATAAATTCATTAAAAATCCTACAATGTAATTTTCTGGATTTTTTTTCCTCATTTTGTCTGTCATAGTTGAAGTGTACCTATGATGAAAATTGGTTCTTTTGTTAGAAAAAGTCATTTATTATAAATAAATCCATAAATCTCAGTTTGGTTGGCGCATTATGTTCATAAAATACAGCGTCCACTCGCCCATTGAACCGTGAAGAGAACTCGTTCAACCTATACCAATACACTTGTCCAAGAACAATCAAACATCATTGATAATGTATTCTTAGGAACACTTTTATGTATATTTACTATAATATTTCAACCGGATTATAAACTGGACGATAGGAAAGGAAGAAAACCACAGCGCACGCGAGCCCGTGAACGCGCATCCTCTTCTGTTTACATCCGATGACCAGTTCGAAATTCTTCTTCTATTACCATCCAGAACAACTAAACATCATCAAACACTGTCTAGAGACTGTTGACATCCAGTGGAAGCAATAGGTACTACAATCTTACTCCTATATATGTCTGTTTTCAATAGGGAGGGGTTCAAAATGAGGCAATGTGTCAAAAACTCTTTTTCCAGGACAGAAATTCCTCGGGTTTTCGCCTGTTATATCAGTTCTGTTATACTCACAGACAATATTTTAACACTTTTAGAAACTTCAGAGTGTTTCCTATCCAATAGTACTAATTATGTGCATATCCTATTTTCTGGGCCTGAGTGGGAGGCATTTTACTTTGGGCACACCAGACTCTCCAAAACCGTCACCTCGGGAGCCGCTCCCTAAGAAGTTCAATAAAAATTGAAAATATATCATTTTTATGTTCTGTCATTTACTTGGAATGTCTTTTGCGAATTGGGATTTAGATAAGGATTTTATATGTTTATTTTAATATTTTAGAGCAAAATAATGACCAGCCCTGTAGGGTTCACATACTTTCAAGCAGCACTGTATACATATTTGTTATTGCAACCACCAACCACGGGATCCAGTAGGCCACTCTCAGTGAGTGTAGACAGCCTGCTGCTACCTGCTGCCGCTCTGCTAATCGTCAGATGGGGTGAGGAGGTAGGGGGTACCACGTGGGTAACTGGGGGCTTGCCTTGACTGTGTAACTGATCTGTAACAGGGGGCAACAACAACAAAAAGCCCCTTGGCCTATGATTTCTGGGAATGTAAAATTATGTTTCCTGAGGGGAAGGAAAAATTTGCATGGAAAGTAAAGTAATAACAAGGAGTATTAGTTTTAATCCATTGATTAACTAGAGCATAATTTGGTCATGACAGGTTCTCAACGTTAATAAAGTATACCAACGATAACCGTGCCTGCCTAATCTCACGGGCCCCAAAGTTTGGAAATGAGTTTTGAAGATAAACAGATTAAGAATATTACGAAACCTATGAATTGTATGTAAATTGCTTATTAATGGTCTGTTTCATCTCAAATATCGGTTGATTACT
This sequence comes from Brachymystax lenok tsinlingensis, assembly GCA_030435695.1. Taxonomy (NCBI): domain Eukaryota; kingdom Metazoa; phylum Chordata; class Actinopteri; order Salmoniformes; family Salmonidae; genus Brachymystax; species Brachymystax lenok. The sequence goes on from CM059798.1 coordinate 12,755,302, forward strand.
ATACCTTTTTTATTAACGACACCTGTTGCGACTTGCAATGCGTAGCTGACTAACCAAATGCAACAGAGGAATACTGAGGGACGCAAGCTGAACAACCAATGTAGGATAGTGAGGGACCCATACATCATTGTTAGGCCATTTGAGTAACGTTTTATCGTTCCAAACAAACACCATTTATGACTTCATTGTATTAGTAAATGGGGATAGATAAAGGAAAGAATCTGCTTGGTGCTAAGTGGTGATGCATATTATATTCTTACTGGTTGATGGTATAAGCCATTCACAACATTAAAATCACCAGAGCTGTTATATCCTTCCCTATTATGGAATTAGAGAAAATACCTTCTGCAATTGGCAGGGTATAACAAATTGAAATATAACTATGTTAGAGGAACAGTTATCACAACGGAGTGTGTGAACCTGAGGGTCAAGGGACAGGGATCCCCATTGACTTGCTGCACCATGTAATTGTGGGCGGTTCCTCACTGTGTGTGTGTGTGTGTGTGTCTGTGTTTAAGCTGCATTCGAAAAGCATCACAGTGTGAGCTGTGAGTTGTGGCGTTTGGTGCCGTTGCACAGCCCTCTAACGGCTTTGTGGAATTACAGGCATGTGATAGTGAACTCCGGAATAAAGAATAATACTCTGATCCAGTGGAAAAGTGAGAGGGAGGGGGAAAACTAGGCCAAGACAACCAGTCAGTTGTCAAATCCTCTGGGTATTGCTACCCAAAGAAGATATATAGTGTTCCGCCTCGGAGAAAGTCATAAAGGCAGAAGGTATCTAAAAACGTGCTTTTTTTCTCATCTCAAAGACAATAAAAAGCTAAATAGAAGCACTGAAGGATATATTCATCTTTAAAGGGGCTGGCCGCCTTGTAGATGCCGGCAGCTTTGTTTTGACGCGCTCAATGTGTGGCATCTTTGAAATCTACAAGAGAATTTGCTCGGTATTCATTTCATTTTTGGTCGTTCACAAAAAGACACGGCCAACAGTCCTTGAGATGGGCTTAAGAGAAAGGGATGCCTCTGTCTTTGATTCTATGATAAGAAAATCTTGAACCAGGGGCTAGACAATTCATGTCATTGTTTGTATTTATCTCAAGAATTCAATCCTTCTTGGTTTGTATGGCCATTACCTTGCATTATAACTGTGCGACAAAGCATCGACAAAGAATTTTGGAATGTAGCATTAGCTTATGGTAGATATAGACGTACAGTAAGCCAAAAGAGCCACATCATCGGTGATTAAGGTCTGCCTCGGTAAGAGTTCCAGAAGTACATTCATTTCCAATGTAATGCTGTGTTTGCCTTGCAGCATTGCGTTGCAGAGGCAGTTGCAGTGCGTTCTGTGTGGTGCATAAATTGGATTTATCGAACATCGAACGGCTTGACAGAAATGGTAGCAGAAGGTGAATGTTGAACTTTTGTTGCACACATATCCAGATGATGCTGCCTACCATTTTGCTCAATGATGCTGTCGGTGTGATCGAGGCATTAAAAACCCCACCAACAATAACAGTAGAAAAGAAGGCTTTAGCCATACTTCCCCTCTTGCTTCATAGTGATCTTTTAGAAGGTTGCTGTGCCAGGCTACTCTAGTGTTGCTAACAATTTTCAGTCACGGTAGTACAAAGAAACACACCCCAGACTACAGTGGACAGATGTCTGTTACATCATCTGATCTTTTTTTGCATGCTACTATTTACAATAAGAATCCATCCAGTGGTCAGTGCACTACGTCTGTACCCGATCCGTGAATATATATTGGGTGACAATTGAATTGTCCTTCCCCAGCTTGATGTGATTTAATAATCGTCCGCTAATACTGTCCTGACATTTTCACTGCATCAACTCAATATTGTTTAGCGCAAACGCAGCGATAATTATGACGCTAGGGAGAGCGGGGGGAGGAAGAGTGGGAGAGTGGGAGAGAGGGAGAGAGGGATGGCTTGGCCAACTGTTGTCGGAGAGGCATATTTTTTACTTGAAACACTGGGCCAGAATCCTTTGGCCCTTGTTGTTTTCCTATGAAGAAAAAGATGAACTCATGTTACTTTCGTTACATCAATAACTACTTACGGAGTGGTGGGTCGCTACCCGGTGAAATGCAAGGCGCCAAATTCAAAATCCATATGCTGAATTATTAAACATTCATCAAAATTCAAAGTGTTGCATAGTAATCAAAAGCTCTGCTTCTTGGCAATATCACAGCGTTGTCAGATTTCAAAAAGGCTTTACGGTGAAAGCACAACATTTGATTGTTTGAGGGTAGCACCTCCAATATTTACCATTAGCATAAATTCATAAACCATCGCGGTTCACACAAAACACATTTCACAGCGAAAACAAATCCCTTACCTTTTGAATAACTTCTGCTGAGGGCTTCCCAAGTGTTCAACGAAGACATCCAATGGTTCTTTTGTTAGAAAAAGTCATTTATTATATTCATAAATCTCTGTTTGGTTGGCGCGTTATGATCATAAAATACAGCGTCCACTCGCCCATTGAACCGTGAAGAGAAAGCGTTCAACCTATACCTATACACTTGTCCAAGAACAATCAAACATCATTGATAATGTATCCTTATGGAACACTTTTATGTATATTTACTATAATATTTCAACCGGATTATAAACTGGACAAACACCACAGCGCGCGCGAGCCCGTGAACGCACATCCTCTTCTGTTTACATCCGATGACCAGTTCGAAATTCTTCTTCTATTACCATCCAGAGCAACTATAACATCACCAAACAGTCTAGAGACTGTTGACATCCAGTGGAAGCAATAGGTACTGCAATCTTACTCCCAGAAATGGCTGTTTTCAAAAGGGAGGGGTTCAAAATGAGGCAATGTGTCAAAAACACTTTTTCCAGGACAGAAATTCCTCGGGATTTCGCCTGCTATATGCGTTCTGTTATACTCACAGACATTATGTTAACACTTTTAGAAACTTCAGAGTGTTTCCTATCCAATAGTACTAATTATGTGCATATCCTATTTTCTGGGCCTGAGTGGGAGGCATTTTACTTTGGGCACGCCAGACTCTCCAAAACCGTCACCTCGGGAGCCGCTCCCTAAGAAGTTAAAATCAACCAAAGAGAAACATTTTCAAGAACCTGAACTAGAGCCTACTATAAATACAGGGATTGGGAGGAGGCGAAGCGGGCATGGAGCCACGCCACCACCTCAACTTCCTTCACGGCCCATCTGTGAGCGTGTCCCTTCCCTGGTATTCAAGGATTCAAGGACCCATCGCCGTCATTTTGTGTATATTCTCCCTCTTTTGTCCCCATTTGCTGCTAGTCTAATTAGGTTATTTACTCCAGGTTACCTCCCAGTGTTTCATTACATAGGCCAGCAGCTGATAGGGACTGCTTCACACAGGACAGGTGAAGATAAAAAGTTAAGCACAAAAGATGATAAGTGTTGGAGCGCGGCCGAAATGCAATCTGGCCGCCACGATGCAGAGATGCTCTAATGGCTTCTAGTGAAGAAGAGGGCAGGCACTGTCGAGATGGCAACGTGATGAATGGCACCGGCCTAGCTGGGAGAACTGTAGGCTAGACAAACAGGGAAAGTGGCAAAGGATCCAGACAACAACAAAAAGACGAGGATGGGCACGAAATGGAAGCCAATTTCTTCTGAACTCATCTCCTTGTGACAAATTCAGTCCGGAAGGGCCAGGGAGGGAAATTGTTTTTTGGGGACGCGTTCCAACCCACCCCCCTTCTACAAAGAAGAGGCTATATGGATTCTGACAATGCAATGGCACAGGTAGAATGATTCATGAAAGACTCCCCATAAAAAAACTAAATGGCCACCCAGAACCACACCTAGTCATACTGCCAACATACCTGTATCATGGACATGTTGACATGACAAATTGCCTGCATGATATTACCAGTTGTCACACCAAACACTTGTTTCACTGGTATTATGGTAGCCATTTTGAAATCTCTCTCACATTGAGCTGATAGCCAGGTAAAGCGACTTCTACACTCGAATTGAACTACATTCATCTTAGTTCTATGTACCAGAACCCTATCCCAATTGGACTAGTAGTAATTCAACGTGGTTGAATAAATCTGCACAAACCAGTGGTGCCCATGACAAGTGTCACATTGGGTCAACGACGCCAACCATGCCCATGTGTGATTTAATGAGGTGCCATAATGGGGGTGATGCCCACTTCCCAGTGCCACTGGGTGGCAGTTTGTGCCATGGTGGCATCTTCACTGACCCCTCCAACACACACAGTGGGCGGCCATTTTCCTTTCCGCTTGAAGGAGGTTTGTTTTTTCTCTAATTGCGCCTCTCCTCATGGACAAGGTCCTTATGCATTGAACCAAATTTTAGAAGCATTGTTGGACACTTTTCAATTGGCAATGGTGGAGTCCACAGTGGTTGTTAGAGGTTATGGGTAATGTTACAATTTCTACGAAAGGGTGAAGAATGTGTTATTATGATGGAGCAAGTGAATTGTTGAACAGAAGATAGGGAAGGGAATTATGCCTGACTTGCTGAAAATGGCACCCCTTGCTGTTATTTAAACAGCTAACTATTCAATCTAGCTACTGTAAGAACACACTGGGTTATGTTGTGGCTTCAGTTCAGTGTGGCAATGAATCCAACCGCTTTAAGGTAGAGATAACTGTCTTTCCCTAGAATATTTATGAAGCTAACAAACAGTAATGCTGACTCAATGTGAGTATTTAACCTTTCTGCCTGTTAGTGTAAAGTGAAGACAGGGCCTGCCAAGCTTTAGAGGGCATCAGGATACCTCATGGCATTTCATTAAATAGCATTGGCTTTTCATTGAGTTCTGTGGCTTGTTGTCTCTATCTCTTTCTCTGCTTTGTATTTTCACCACTCCCCGACTAGAATAAAGACAATAGCTGGAGGGTTTACAAAGAGTTTGTCTTGAACACTCTTTTTTGAAATGGTATAAATAATTATGGAAAAATGGGAAACCGCACAAAGCTTAGGAGTTTTTGCATGTCTAACGAAATTAGAAATGTGTCTGTTTTTTTAATATATATATTTTTCCAGAAACAGTACTAACCCATAGCCAGTGGAAGTGTATATCTTTAGGAAGATTTCCTAAAGTTATTGGAGTCCATAGGCCCATGTGACTATTAAACATGTTGACACACCTTCACACACAGGAAACCCACATACACAGATAGAAACACAGGACTTCATGTGATTCATACATATTTTAATGCACATACACACGTGATTTCACACAAACACTCTCTATCTCTGGTTAATAGTGTGCAAATGTTTGTACTCGAAGGCCACCGCATGTGGTTACCCTACTGCTCTGGCGAAGAAAGGCCAGGTATAAAGATACTTTTTTTACTTTTATTTATTTAACAAGGCAAGTCAGTTAAGAACAAATTCTTATTTACAATGACGGCCTACCGGGGAAGAGTGGGTTAACTGCCCTGTTCTGGGGCAGAACGACAGATTTTTACTTTGTCAGCTCTGGGATTTGATACAGCAACCTTTCGGTTACTGGCCCAGCACTCTAACCACAAGGCTACCTGCCGCCCCAATGGGAAACCGCACAAAGCTTAAGAGTTTTTGCATGTCTAATGAAATTAGAAATGTGTCCGTTACTAAAGTAACACACTCCGTCAGTCCAAAGGCTACTTCCCTAGTCCGTAACAGACTACTGCAGGATAGGTGTGTAATATTAATAATTAGGTTGGTGCTTATATTTGTCAAGTGTGTATTTTAAGCTGGTGGGAATTGGAAATGTGTTTCTTGCATACGCCAACTCCCATTGAGACCCCGGAGAGTGGGGTCACCGCCAGGGTCTGACATTATCAACGGTGACCAAGTAGTAATTAGGGTGCCTTAAAACAAGCCTTCGGAGGTGCTAGAAATATTGGACTCCCTCTTGTTTTCTGCCATTTGGGTACATGTCATCCACTGCTGTGATAGCCATTGTTCTCTTGCTCAAGCCATTGTTCCCCCATCATCATATGCACTGCGTCTTGTCTTGCTTTATTTTGACAGTTCTTTAGTGTGGTTGAGAGCAAAGCAGGTTATTCCAAAGTCATATTTTCAATATTTACAGTTCAGTTTTAGCTGTGTATCCCCTCTCTCTGTATCTGTTAAACTGTATATATACTGTATATCTACCATTTCTTCCCCTTGCGGGCACACTGGATTGAAAACAAACATATAAAGTAAAATTTTTGATTGGACTACAAAAGATACTGAAGATTGTAAATGGATGGGACTTTTTTTATTTTGTTTGGAAGCTCTGCAGACCTCGCAAAACAGGCACAGTCGGTCACTAAGGGGATTGGCAAATACACAGGCACACTCACACAGACTAACACACACACACAGACTAACACACACACACAGACTAACACACTCACACAGACTAACACACACACACAGTGAAAACAGAGGGAATCCCACATATGTAACCATTTGATGATAGCTGGCAAATTGAGTTGTAACATGGTGCTAGCAACAATACACACACACTCAGACCTACACACACTCTCTAACAACAAAGCACACACACTCAGACCCACACACACTCTCTAACAACAAAACACACTCACTCAGACCTACACACACTCTCTAACAACAAAACACACACACTCAGACCTACTGTACACACACTCTCTAACAACAAAACACACTCACTCAGACCTACACACACTCTCTAACAACAAAACACACACCGACTCAGACCCACACACACACTTTCTACCTCTGTCTCCCATTCCATCGGTTAGGCCAGCACACACACACACAATAAAAAAGTCGAATCTTTAAAGTGATCTGAAGTTCTTAATTCTCTGTATTATTTTAATGAGGTCCCCCAGAGGGTTCTTGTTTTGCAGTTTGCGGTGACATTGCCCTGCTCCCATCCCAGTTCCATCACTCTCTACCGCCCACTTTCATTTGTTTGTCATTTGTGGCTCTTTAAAGACTAAGTAACGGTTACAGAAAAGCACACAAAATCAGCTGGGTACATTTTTGGTGCACAATTAGGCTTCAAAGCGGCTCACCACGTTGTTATGGTGTACAATGAGTGTGGTTTTGTAGTTGACTCGTCTGGAAACGTAGATACATTTCAAATGGAGCACAGCTAACAAAAACAATGTATTCATCATTATAACATACCCTCTGTCTGACATGTGTAAGTATGTAAGTACAAAGCAAAATCTGTTGTATGCAATATAACAAGCCATCACATATATAGATAGTTGTGGTATCTCCACTGTAAATTCCATTTACATTGGCATCAGGGAGATTACACTTCCACCGTTAAAATGATACTAATTTGATCTTAACTCCAACACAATCAATGCTCATCTCAAAACCACTGACCTACTCGTTTGGGGTCGAGTGTTTTGATGAAATCAAAGGAAGTTAAGAAGCGGGACAATTTCCTGCACCTTATTAGCATAATGATATAAACGCTGGAGCGATTTGCCATGAATCAATACAGACAGTCACATTAGTGTATTAATTTGCTTCTTTTTTATTAAACGGTCATCAAAGGTCAGTGTCTCTCCTGATTAAGGATAAAGATAACAGGACCAATTGCCTGGGGATGTATCAGTCTTACTGTCAGGCCTCCTTGAGGCTGTCATTAGCTTTGTGTAAAGCTTGCATATGGAGTACATTTTTCGATTTTCCATAGTGGTCACTCTTTTCTGTTGGCATACACATATTGTGTACAGTGGTGTAAAGTACTTTAAAGTAGTACTTTACTTTACTATCTATATTTTTGACAACATTTACTTTTCCTCAACTACATTCCTAAAGAAAATCTGTACTTTTTATTCTATACAAAAAAAGTTACATTTTGAATGCTTAGCAGGACAGGAAAATGGTCCAATTCACACACTTATAAAGAGAACATCCCTGGTCATCCCTACTGCCTCTGATCTGGCGGACTCACTAAACACAAATACTGTGTTTGTAAATGATGTCTGAGTGTTGGAGTGTGCCCCTAGATATCTGTAAATAAAACATATTTTTTTAATTATGCTGTCTGGATTGTTTCATATAAGGAATGTGAAATGATTGATACTTAAGTATATTTTAGCAGTTACATTTACTTTTGATCCTTAAGCATATTTAAAACCAAATACTTTTAGACTTTTACCCAAGTAATATTTTACTGGATGACTTTTACTTGAGTTATTTTCTATTAAGGTATCTTTACTTTTACTGAAGTATGACAATTGGGTACTTTTTCCACCACTGTTTGTGTATATTCTGCACAGTGCGTCATACATTATCATGAGTCCTTGCAAGGCATGTCTGTCAGTTTATCTATATTATTTCATCTTCATTCTCCATTAAGCAAATAACGAAAGTGCCATGGAGGTTGATGCATTTGTTCACATCTGAGCATGGCTGGATATGTGACTGATCTTGTTGTGATGCTGACCCACTGTGATGAAATAAGATAGATAAACTGACAGACATGCCTTGCAGGGATTCATGATAATGTATGATACACTTGGTTGACCAAGGAAAACAGTGGATTCTATGACAGCCTCCCACAGAATTATAGAATTATGCATCAACACCCCATCCTCAACCCCGGAGATCATGCATCATCAACCACCACCCACCCTCCCCCCATCCAGTTCTGTATTCCTCTTTGCAGAAGTTCTAATACAACTAATATATTATTCTTTCTTGTGTACTCTCTAGAGAAGTGGTTAGAGATGGCTAATACACAGCATGGTACAGTATGTGCTAGTCCTCTGCAAGAGCCTGAGAAAACACATTGTGTATGGAATGTGACATTTGTTACGGCTTGACAACTGGCGTCCATCGGAAATGGCTTGGCACCAGTTGGCCATAACATTGTTGTCTGTTTATGTACACTGTCGAATGCCCTGGAAGGATTCTCGACATAATCCATCTGTGCTTCTATGGAAGCAAATATGAGGCAGACCTTTCCGCTCTGCGGTTGGGGGAAAAGACAATTACATGAAAGCTCATGCTTTTCTAGCAATATTATGTGTAGTATAACCAGATTTATTGGAGTTTATTGGAGTCATATTTTGTTTTTGACCGTCCTTCTGCTATTTGTTTGATTTCAGGCAAAGATATTGTGATATAAATGGGCTTTTGGCTATATGGATTACACAGAGCATTGGAGACTTACCAACATATGATTTTTCACCGCTCTGTGTCATTTTGGAATTTATCATTTGTTGTAAGTGAGCATTTCTCATTTGCCAAGATAATCCATCCACCTGACAGGTGTGGTATATCAAGAAGCTGATTAAATAACATCATTACACAGGTGCCCCTTGTGCTGGGAACAATAAAAGTCCACGCTAAAATGTGCAGTTTTGTCACACAACACAATGCCACAGATGTCTCAAGTTTTGAGGGAGTGTGCAATTGGCATGCTGACTGCAGGAATGCCCACCAGAGCTTATGCCAGAGAATTCAATGTTAATTTCTCTACCATAAGCCGCTTCCAACATTGTTTTAGAGAATTTGGCAGTATGTCAAATCAAATCAAATTTGATTGGTCACATACACATATTTAGCAGATGTTATTGCGGGTGTAGCGAAATGCTTGTGTTCCTAGCTACAACAGTGCAGTAGTATCTAACAATTCACAACAATACAGTGGCTTCACCCCCTTGTTATTTTTCCTATTTTGTAGCCTTACAACCTGGAATTAAAATGGATTTTTGGGCGGGGTTGTATCATTTCATTTACACAACATGCCTACCACAACATGCCTGCCCCCAAGTCAATACTTTGTAGAGCCACCTTTTGCAGCAATTACAGCTGCAAGTCTCTTGGGGTATGTCTCTATAAGCTTGGCACATCTAGCCACTGGGATTTTTGCCCATTCTTCAAGGCAAAACTGCTCCACCTCCTTCAAGTTGGATGGGTTCCACTGGTGTACAGCAATCTTTAAGTCATACCACATATTCTCAATTGGATTGAGGTCTGGGCTTTGACTAGTCCATTCCAAGGCATTTAAATGTTTCCCCATAAACATCTTGAGTGTTGCTTTAGCAGTATGCTTAGGATCATTGTCCTGCTGGAAGGTGAACCTATGTCCCAGTCTCAAATCTCTGGAAGACTGAAACAGGTTTACCTCAAGAATTTCTCTGTATTTAGCGCCATCCATCATTCCTTCAATTCTGACCAGTTTCCCAGTCCCTGCCGATGAAAATCATCCCCACAGCATGATGCTGCCACCACCATGCTTCACTGTGGGGATGGTGTTCTCGGGGGGATGAGAGGTTTGCGCCAGACATAGCGTTTATCTTGATGGCCAAAAAGCTCAATTTTAGTCTCATCTGAAAAGAGTACCTTCTTCCATATGTTTGGGGAGTCTCCCGCATGCCTTTTGGCAAACACCAAATGTGTTTTCTCAATTTTTTCTTTAAGCAATGGCTTTTTTTCTGGCCACTCTTCTGTAAAGCCCAGCTCGGTAGAGTGTACGACTTAAAGTGGTCCTATGGACAGATACTGGGGAGCTTTGCAGCTCATTCAGGGTTATCTTTGGTCTCTTTGTTGTCTCTCTGATTAATTCCCTCCTTGCCTGGTTCATGAGTTTTGGTGGGCAGCCCTCTCTTGGCAGGTTTATTGTAGTGCCATATTCTTTCATTTTTTTAATAATAGATTTAATGGTGCTCAGTGGGATTTTCAAAGTTTCAGATATTTTTTTATAACCCAACCCTGATCTGTACTTCTCCACGTCCCTGACCTGTTTGGAGAGCTCCTTGGTCTTCATGGTGCCGCTTGCTTGGTGGTGCCCCTTGTTTAGTGGTGTTGCAGACTCTGGGGCCTTTCTAAACAGGTGTATTTATAGTGAGATCATGTGACAGATCATGTGACACTTAGATTGCACATAGGTGGACTTTATTTAACTAAATATGTGACTTCTGAAGGTAATTGGTTGCACCAGATCTTATTTAAGGGCTTCATAGCACTTTTCCATTTGTATATACGTAATTTTTTTCATTTCACTTCACCAACTTGGACTATTTTGTGTATGTCCATTACATGAAATACAAATAAAAATATATTTAAATTACAGTTTGTAACGCAACAAAATAGGAAAAACGCCAAGGGGGGATGAATACTTTTGCAAGGCACTGTACACACAGATCTAAATGTAAAAGTATGTAATTAAGAAATATATAAATATTAGGAAGAGCAATGTGTGAGCAATGTGTGCAATGAGTGGCATTGACTAAAATACAGTAGAGTAAAATACAGTATACACATATAAAATGAGGAAAGCACTATGTAAACATTATTAATGTGACTAGTGTTCCGTTATTAAAGTGACCAGTGATTCCATGTCTATGTATAGAGGGCAGCAGCCTCTAAAGTGCAGGGTTGATTAACCGGGAGTAGCCAGCTGAGATCTGATGGCCTTGAGATAGACTGAAAAACAGCTTCTTTGATGCACCTGTACTGACCTAGCCTTCCGCATGGTAGTGGGGTGAACAGGCCGTGGCTTGGGTGGTTGATGTCCTTGCTGATCTTTTTGGCTTCCCTGTGACATCGGGTGCTGTAGGTGTTCTGGTGGGCAGGCAGTGTGCCCTCGGTGATGCCTTGGGCAGACCGCACCACCCTCTGGAGAGCCCTGCGGTTGCGGGCGGTGCAGTTGCCATACCAGGCGGTTATACAGCCTGACTGGATGCTCTCAATTGTGCATCTGTAAAAGGTTGTGTGGGTCTTAGGGGCCAAGCTGAATTTCTTCAGCCTCCTGAGGTTCCTTATATCTACATTTTATGGCCAACTGGTGATGTAATTAAAATGTTTCCATATGGTTAGTCATTTAGCAGATTCTCTTATCCAGAGCAATTAGGGTTAAGTGCCTTACTCATGGGCACATTGACAGATTTTTCACCTAGTCAGCTCAGGGATTTGAAAATGCTACCTTTTGGTTACTAGCTCAACGCTCTTAACCTCTAGGCTACCACCACATGCATTTGAAACATGCATTTGCAACACTTTTTGATTGGGTATGGTTATTTTAGTTTGAACTAGACAGTACATCCTTACATTACCATTACACTGGAATACTAAAGTATGTGTTATCATTTCATAATCTATTTTCAAGTCCTCACTGCCCTCGCGTGATAACCGTTGTCCAGTTTGTGGTCGTGGTCCATTTAATGAAATGTTCCATTGCACAGCGGATAACAGAATGAACTAATACATTTTTGTGTTAGTGGGCTGCCACTGCCTATCCTATCAGATAATTAACTTTCACAAATACATTGTGCCGTCTACCAAGCAGAGCAAGGCTGCTGCACAATTAGAATAACTTGTCTCTGCACACTCTTATTTCCACCCATTGTAGGAAAGACAAACAAATAGAGGCAAATTTCATACTTCTTGGGCAACCAAACTTTCAAACCCCTTATTTGTCAACCAACCAGCCTGCAATTTCGCTATTCATACACAAATGAATGAATAATGAATGAATTGGTATGGAAACTGAAAGTCTGAGGGAAGCAATGTCTTCTGCGTGATATTTTGCTGCTTCCCCATTCAACAAGCCGAGCCCAGATGTTCCAAATTCCAACAGGAGGGCTAATGTTTCTACCTCAATCGCTATTCATGACTCTTGGCCTCATGCCGACACTGGCACATTTCAATATTCATTTGCCTCCTTCTGTTTGGTGTACACTACAAAGAGAGGTTTCTTTTCATGTGTGCCGTTGCCACCGCTGTAGCGATCCGGTTCCGCTTTTAGCGCCGGGGGCCATTTGAACAAAACCATCTGTTTTAGTGTGCCGTTTTTATTAAGTGACAAACTGGATCCCCCCTACCTTACTAATGTGTCTCGTGGAACACGGTGGCGGAAGGCAGCGGTTGGTGGTGTGTGTGTGTCTTAACAGGTAGACACATCTGGCCAGAGGATGGTTTGTTCTGCAGTCGCTCCACATCAAGACACTTTTGATCCTGTATTTCAAACAACCTCTGAAACTGAGGAATAGGCGGTGGAGCACAATAACTGTTATCGATTCAGTACAGTACCTGGGCATTGGGATACATAATACAACTTGGAGCCTTGTATTTATCCTTCAAAGACTGAGGTATAGGAAACTTTGTTTAATTCCCTCCCATCTACAGTATGTGGCTTATTGGATAAAAAGGACTTATTCCTTCAGGTAATAAGAACACATTTTTGGCCTGGTTATTCTGCAATGACCATTTTAGCCTCAAGCCACAATTCTGTTTTCCATTAAGCTTACTAAGTGGTACAGTATCATTGAATAGATAGTCACATTTGCTTAATGGACACTTCCAGGGACAATCTTTTCCCCTCTTCCTTCTGGAAGGCGGACAAGGCGGAGAAAACATGAACTTTTCATGCCATCCACACTCCTCTACCCTCACCATTCGGCGGTGCTCTTCCTCCCTCTCTCTCCCACATGCTGGAATATTCTCACACCTTCTCTCCACCCGCTACTTGGGATAGTGTATATATGTGTGTGCGTTTCTGTGTAGTTCTGTGTGTGGAGAAGGGGAGGGGAGGCACGTAGAACAGAGTTCTGTAGTGTAGTGTACTGCCGTATGGAAGACGAGAGACCATTATCTATTCTTTCTAAAGCAGTTCTCTCTTTTGTACAGAGTGCCCCTGTCTCTAGAGCCCCAGAGCTCAGACCTCACAGAGCAGTGCCACAGAGCATGAGTAATGCAGTCTGACTAACGCTGAGAATAGTCCCATAGAATTTGAATGGGGTTGAAGGGGAGGAGGGATGAGTATTGGTCGGTTATCTCTTATTGCTTTGGACTTTTACCTATCATCTCCTAAAATATAATACAGTTATTGTGTTTATAGTAATGTTATCTAGTTGTCTCCTTGTATTTGTTAATTAATACATTTCGCAGGTTGTGTTTTTTTGCTCAGATCACATAAGCAGTAGCAGTAGTGTCGGCTCGTATTATGAACTTTCTATGTGTGACAAGCACAGAGATACTGACAGAAGAGCTTCGCAACCCCTCGAACAGTACAGTATTAAACATCCACAGTGAATTTGTGTACTATTCCTTATCCAGTAATTAACAATAATTCGGGGACACATCCCTTTTCAAGTAATCACTAATGGCAATAAGAATTCTAGTTCCATTTAAGGCGAGATTACCGATGAGCATGCAATGCAAATCAGTAAACATTTCTAATTAAGCCTTGCTTCCTCCCTCTTGCCTGGCCCTTTGTGAGAACACACTGTCGTTTCTCCACCAGCAACGAAAAGGCTTTTTTTTATCACTAGTGTGCAGATGTAAAGCTGTTTTGTGCGGCTCAAAAATGCTTGACAGTTAGGAATGCCATGTGAGTTGTGTTATGTTTATTTTGCAGAGTTGCGTGTGTGTGCGTGTGTGTGTGTGTGTGTGTGTGTGTGTGTGTGTGTGTGTGTGTGTGTGTGTGTGTGTGTGTGTGTGTGTGTGTGTGTGTGTGTGTGTGTGTGTGGGGCGGTGTGTGTGGGGCGGTGTGTGTTAGCCGTCCCCTGTTTTTTCTTGTAGGAAAGAGATTTATAAAGTATGAACATCATTTTCATAATAGACACTGGTCCAAAACGCTAATTAGTCCAGAGAGAGGCTAGCACATTCAAATGCTCACTCATTTACATAGCACAACTAAAATATCCTGTCTTGCCTGCATATTGGAGTTATTCCTGTCCATATAATGTGACCAGAACATTTTCTCGCCTCTAACTAGGGCCCAGAGTTTTTGACCCGTTTGTTCCTGTCTCTTAACCATATTTCGATGATCTGATATCCAAGTGTCATCATCTGTCGTATGAATACTGATGCTTTAACCAGTTCCTTAGCAGGAAGAAAAAAGTGACTCCTGCCACGATCAAACACCACCACCCTCTTGCCGCCATTACACAACTCCTCTTTCTCCCTGGCCAATCCTTGATGGTGACAGTTTCCATTTTGTTCGACTGGGTGAAGGTACGATCATTCATCAATATTTCCGAACTGATACGGCGTGGCTTAATGACATCAAATGAGGTTAATGGCGTCTTTAAATGCTCCCTTGTACGTCCAAACAGGAGCGGGTATTTGTCAGACTGCCACCCAAAGTGATAGGATTAATTATAGTCCTTCCCTTTCCCTCAGCCCTTCGCTCCCACCAAGTGAAAGATTTGGAAATGGGCCCTTTCATGCAAATGAAATTGAAAATGTCACTCAGTATAATTGCTGAAACTGAGCGATCTTGGACCGGAAGTCTACTGTGGGAAAGAGGTATGAACAGACGCTTCTTGACCTCTCGATTCATACTCTTAAATGGTCTGGCTGTTAGAACACTAAAGAGGTATGAACAGGCGCTTGTCGATCTCCCGATTCATACTCTTAAATAGTCTGGCAGTTAGAACACTACCCGTGGCGAAGGCTCGATAGCTTGAAATGTTTTTGCCATTGCAAGTCGAAGCTCCGCTCTCAGATCATTTTGAGGAGAATGTCTCAGGTCTATGGTTGGCTGGACGCTAAGCCAATGTCAAACAAACTGGTCATGAATGTAGACTTTTAGAGTGACTTTTTCAGGCTTATTCTCAAAACAGAAGCATTCCCTGAGGAGAATTTTGAATCATAATTTCTTATTTTCCACAAAGCTGAAAATGCATGTTGTTACAAAGGTATGATGTATTTTTTTTCCAAATCAAATCAGTTTAAAACCAGTCTGATCTCACAGAGGTCACAGAGCCCTAATCAAATAATCTGGCAAAATAATGGGGACTTCTTACCAACTCCTCTCCGAGCACTCTCACACACTGGGCTTTCTGTTGTGCCAATATGAATTGAGAAAGCAATGTGTGCTTTTCGTAGCTAGCCACAATAACAAGCTCTGTACAGCAGCTGTCTCTACAGAAACAGCGGACATATTTTATATGTTAATCTCCCATAATGCTCAGAGATGGATCCCAACTGATCTAAATTTTTGAGCCCACCATGACCTCATTGGCGGATCAGACTATTACTTAAAGTGAGCTAGCTGGGGGGAGTGGCTAGAATGAATGTGACCACATTTTCCTCATGAGGTCAGGTGGAAACCTTTTTAGATTAGAATAAAACCTTTACTACCCAAGATTTTCCATTCGTCTGCCTCCCATTAGACATTAAGGTAATCACATATAAAAAAAACATCACATTTAGCAGTCTGAGCAGTAAAGAGTGCAGGCTACAGAGGAGGCTGGGAAGATCCTGCTATAGCCCAACGGCTCTGTTAAAAAGTACTTAACCCGCCCTCCCTCTTTTAAGATCCAGCAATAAAAAACCACTGCCAGTCGTGAAAGTCTCTCTGCCACACATGTCCCCGGACACGGTGTTCTTAAGAGCGGCAATGGCTTTTCAGTCACCAAATTATTAATACTGCGTCTACCCAGGTTAAATTGAGTGGGATGCTTTGAAGCGTGACTTCTTTTTCATTAAACTTAGTGAATACGGACAAGGTTACATAATGACCCGCTGGAGAGTAGAACAGCGTTAGCGCAGGCACAACATCACTAACCTTTTAGCTTGCACCGGGCTTTACATTTTTCATTTGTTTGCAGGCGACAGCTTAGCAGCGGATTAGCAGAGCTAGCCTCTGTAGTAATTTAGGTAGATTCAAGGCAAGCACAGCGAAGAAGCTACTGAGGTGCCTATCCAAAGTGATGACCTGGCATGATGGATAATTGTAAGTGTTGTTTTTTTTTTGTTGCCATCATCCTTTCCTAAAATATTCTGACCATAGACAATCACAAAATGTTTGTTTTTCAGATTTTTTACTCAAAGGCTATTTCTTTCCTCTTGTCATAACCATTGGCTATAAGCCCTTTCTCAGACACCCAAATGGCAGGACTATCAGATTTTTTGACAGGACAATATTTGATGTCACACCCTTGTCTTGACTTTGATAAATGGCGACTTCAATGTAGATGGTGTAATTTTACCTTTCTCCCTATTAAGTCAGACAGGGAGACAAAAAATATATATATGGTGGTACAAAGCTCTTTCTTTTGTGTTGGCCAGAACATGGCGAATACACCAGAGAGGCACTGCGTGTAGATATCTTTATCTATTTATATAAAACAGAGGACCTTACTGGAGAAAATGCAGCGCAGTCTCCCTTAGGTTTCTGTCGCGCTCCCTCTGCATTTAAATCTACATTTAGACAATCGCTAGTAGCAGAGGCATCATCGTCTGCCTCGCTCCTGAGCTCTCCCCTTTCATTAGCTGAGCAAAACAACAAATCATAGTACGTTTAAAAAAGTGACAGGATTAGTTAGAAGGCACTGGGTCTGACACTGAGTCAGATATGTTCTGCTCCCCCTTATCCCGAATGGTGAAGGTTAGTGTAATCTGAACCTAGATCTGTGGTGAGGGACAAATCTGGGGGTTTGATTATGATATCGACCACCATTGTCTCTGAAAACACCGTTTCCTCAGTGTCACACCTCAATCATTCCCCATGGTGAGATTACTTTTCCCCTCCCTCTCACCGCCATCCCGAGTCCCCGTACGTGTCATCATAGTCCATCACAGCCCACGCAGGGAGAGGCGTAGAGCCGTAATAGATGCTCCCCCGAGCAAACAGCCCAACAGCATATCAATTACCCATCAAGCCCTGCTCAGTCAGACACCACGATGCAACCACTCCCCAGCCCAGCAGACTATAAGATAACATGCAAACACAGATATAATGGCACTTTTTCTGTTGCTTACAAATTACGTGCTGTGGACCCAGCAGCACACCTATCGGATCCCGTCTGATGTGTGTGTGTTGATTTCCCAGTCACATATGTCAATGGAGGCCCAGCTGCCAGCCTGTTGATGTGCCCTTTTCATTACAGGCAACACGTCTTATGCCATTTCTTTATAAACCCTTCAGGTTAATTTGTTCAGTTTCAGTACTGCTGACGATCATACATACACACACACACACAGATGAGGTGACTCAGCCGCTCCTAGTATTATTGCAGCTGTGGGGCCCCTAATGGCCCACTGAAGTGATTGATAACAGGCAAACAGTTGTTGGACACAGGAACAGATGGAGTCACAACTCATACTGCATCTCACCTCTCAGGCTGAGCTGGGATGTCTCACACCTTTTAGAAAAAAGGGAATCATAAGGGTTCTTCGGCTGTCCCCATAGGAGAACCCTTTTTCGTTCCAGGTAAAACTCTTATTGGGTCCCAGAACGGTTCTTCTTGGAAAGAAAGGGTTAATTTCAATCCTTTTACAGTATCACAACCACTTCTGAGAGCAGATTACCTCAGTGTGTAATCCCCCGCATGTGTTGTGTGTCCATGGGGCCATACTGTATGTGTACAATAAATTAATTATTTGTAAAAGAGAGGATTGTCATTCTTTGAAGAGATCAACAATGAATCAAGCAATTCATTTCGTGGAATTAGATGCTTAGTCAAACAATGGCCCCAGATGACGTGGGTACGAGGTGCTGATTCTGAGCAACATTAAAAAAGAAGGGTTAATGTCATATAGTGTGAAATTCAATTCAAAATCAACTGTAAATCTCTCATGGCTGTCGACACATGCCACAGTCGGACAAAGAAAACACTGTACCTGTCTCCTATTCTCACTCTCTCCTCCCCTTTACATTTCTGTACCTCATTGCCTTTACACTTGACTAGTTGTGCTGAATCACGAGCACCAATTAGGGCTTAGAGAACCCTCACATGGACAATCAGAGCCTTGCCAGGGCCCTTCGATTTCAAGTGCACGTCTCATTTGTGCGGGATATAAGCCTGATGCCAAGTGGGTAGTTTTCCAGGGATTATCAATGTGAAGTAGTGAGATGTTCTCCATACACTGTTAGACACATGTGGTTGTGGCTGTTATGTGGGATAGTTATCCAAAAGTTAGGTGACTCTATAAGAGAGGGTTATAAAATCCTCCTCCAACCCCTCTTCCTGGATAGTCTGTCTGTGATCTAGCACACCTGTTGCTACTACTTGATTCCCATGATTACCTTGATTAGCTCAATCAGGTGTGTTGGAGCAGGGCTGGAACAAAATCCTGCATGCCCAGAAGCTGTTCGAGAAGGAGTTTTGGCCACCCCTGTTATGGAAGATTCAGTGTTAGCGTTAGCATGCTAGCTGCCAAGAGCCATATCGAGCATCAATCATCGCCTGACTTCTGTTTCTCTGTAATGTTTTGGGAAATGGTGGCCTCGCTCATTAGAGACAATATAGGGGGCCAGGGGCCAGGAGATGTACTGCATCTACACAGCAGATAACATGGGACATGGATTCATCTTACAATGTGAATATTTTGAGTTCTGAAAACATCTGACAGACCTTGATTTGGGAGTGAACTATCACTTTAAGACAGTAGCTGGGGGTAAGGCCTATTCCTTTGTTCAAAAGATAAATAAATAGTTAACAACTTAACAACAAGGACGGGTGGTGGAAACAAATAATATCACATTTCCTTGTCTCACAGTGCCACATGGCACAAAGCGACTTACTTGCCCATTTGTTAATTAGCATAACACTAGCAACTTGCAACTGCCGTAAACTGATTCCTTTGTCTAACTTTTTAAAAGGAGTGGTAGTGTGATAATGTAGAGTGTGAGAGCATTGCTGGAAATGGATAAAAAGACCATATGTGGTTCCATGTAGCTCCAACCTTATTTCCAGTGTATTAGTACAGCAAACTGCTTAGTGTTAAGTGCTTCATTTTTCATACTTGTATGGGATCCATGTTATGCATAATTCATGTGTGGATGGGCCTGACTCTGGAGGTACCTTAGATAAATATTTAAACTCCAAAGTACCCACTACAATGTGACAGGCGGGCCCCACATTCTACCAATAACATCTCTGGCACTCCGGCACTCCCTCCTATTCACTACACAGTGCAGAACTTCACACACAAGGATAGAGCATGTTGGCCTCGCTCATTAGAGACAAAATAGAGGGGCCAGGGGCCAGGAGATGTATGTCCAGTAAAGCAGCATACACATAATGCACTGTGTGAAATAAAACAGCTTGTCTAGATAGATGTGGCTAGGAGCGCTGAATGAAATATGTCTGTATAATATGACTGGCTCACTGTAATGTAATGTTCAGGATACCAGTGACTCATGTTCATACACAACAAGAGAGGGAAAAGGTTACTGTGTCATTCTGTAGAGTCGGCTTGGATACACCCGGCTGCTAGCTTAGCCTTCTTCCCCCTTTAGCGAATGTTTCTCTTGCTAATGGTTGCTAAATGACATCAAATCAAATTGTATTCGTCACACGCTTCGTAAAAAAAGGTGTGGACTAACAGTGAAATACTTACTTACAGGCCCTTGCCAACAGGGCAGAGTGAAGAAAATAGAGAAAAAATAGGAAAGTAAGACAGGTAATAGTAAAAGCAACAATAGATGCACATGAGTAATGGTAACTTGACTATATACAAGGGGTACCAGTACTGGGTCAACGTGCAGGGGGTACTAGGTAATTGATGTAGATATCTACATAAAACTAGCAATAAAGTGACAACCACCGGGAATATTGTGCAACTATGTGAAGCCTCAGCAAAATAGCATAACAACATATCCATACCTTAATGTCTGATTCCCAATAATAAACTCCTTTAAGAAGTTTATTATTGTACCTTAAAGTACCTTTAAGAAGATTTTGATTGGGTAGGTTGGTTGTCTATCTTACGGTAGCATCAGGCTAGGTGGTAGTTGACATCTTTAGTTATTGTGGTTAGCTTTGAATCAGTCCAGCTAGGAGCTTGCCACCTGTTTAGGCCTTTTATTAACACCCCTCAGACTTGAAAGAGTTGTGTGTATTTATTGCGGGAACATGTATCTTAAACCTTATCCTCGTCCTGTTTTTACTTCCTGCCTCCTGTACATTGTGGTCGTTGACAAATGAAATGATTTCTGCTGTCATCGTGTTTCAAATGTCACCGGGGAATTTTTCTGTCAGTCAGTGTAAACATTTGCATGGAAAGGTTTGGCCTTGACTGGCTGGCTAGACTGTACACGCTAGGTACAATGAGCACAGCCTGTGGTTTACTCAATTTCAACCTTCACCTTTGAAAAGGGTCCACCTGCAACGGGATTGGAGTATTATAGTCAGCAGGAAGATGATGGAATTAGCATTTCTACCATAACAGAATGTGATAAACAGCTGCTGTTTGACTTGCACACTCACTGGGTGTGGATGTGAAGTAGCGAGAGGTTAATTTTCAGTTGGTATTTACAACATGAATTCCCATTGAAGTAGGCTCATGAAATGACTGAATACATCCAACAGCGTGTTTTCAATCCATAGGCAGACACACTGTTTAAATGTCAATGCATCACTAAACCTTCGCCCCTAATTTTTTTTCCTCCACTTTATATATGTAGTCCCTTTACTGTATTGCACTCTAAATCGATGACTTGATTTACAACACTAGAATTTATTTACTACAAGGATTATATCTGTATTCCTACTTCTCTTGATTGCCACCTTATACAAGTTTCTGATCTTATGTTTCCACATTGAGAAAGCAATGCAGGCTCCAAACAGAGTCTGGCTTGACCTCCCAAAGACAATCCTCTTAGCGATACCGTGCAACTGCTGAAATCTGCAACTTTGTGACCTTCTGGTGTGAGCACGTTGATAAGGGAGAGAAATCGCTTGCTCACTGCAACACTTAGCCCCCGCGCTAACTATGTATGTCCTCTCTCTCTCTCTCCCTCTCTTCTTTCCAGCACCACCAAAGTTTTTAAGAACCCCCAATGACCAAACGGGCGTGCAAGGAGGCGTGGCATCCTTCATCTGCCAAGCGACGGGAGACCCACGCCCCAAGATCGTTTGGAACAAGAAGGGGAAGAAAGTCAGCAACCAGAGATTTGAGGTATTAGGTCTATTGTTCTGATGTAAAATGCTCGACAAAAACGGGAATGCTCAACAGTGCTTTTGGTCCTACCCCAAACCCCTAACACATAATCCATTCCCCTCTTGCCCAAACCACCTTTGCCACCACGCATTAGCAGGCTCTAATAATCACGCTGGCCCAGGCCGTCTAACATGCTTGAGTTGTAATGAGCAAGTACACAGAGATCTGGTGACAGATTTGTAATTAAAGAAAGAAAGGATGAAAGAAAGAAAGAAAAGGGGGAAGAAATGGTGTGCCCCAGATACCTATAATAACATTGTGCTGCGTTTGGCTGCCTAATGCAAAACGAGAGCGATGTAGCTCTGTGGTTCAAAGCTCTTTTGCTTCGTGGCATCTTTATCTAAATGCATGTCCCCCTCCCTGCTTGGTTTGGCTGCAAGCTTTGATTTGTTCTTCTCTTTAATCGCCATGACAAATAACACATCATCTCCGAACACTGATAAGATTTCTATTAATTTCTGTGTCATTCCCTTTCGGAGAGTATCATAGTGTCTCCCCCAGCTTCTTGCCACACTACTACTCAGCAGGAGTGGCTTATCTGGGTTTGGAGAACCTTCTCGCATCTTTGCCGTCTCACACGCCGGGCAGAAATCGAATCTTATCAGAGTGCATCGCATTTGCGCCTCTCCACGTGCTGAATGCTAACACGCTAGCTTGCTAACACTCCCTTCGCCGCCGCAAGGTTTGCTTGCTTGCTTGCAACTACCCTCATTCCCCCACTCACATGCCGCCGCCTCCTCTTCACTAACAAAGCCCATTTCCCTTTACAGAAACACTGAGACTTTCTCAATCCCATTTTCTTTCTCTTTGAGTTTGAAATGGGGAAGGGAGCACTTTTACTTACCATCATCACATGCTCTTGCAATGATTGCCCAAATGTACCATTGTCGCTTGGCCACTGAACCGTCAAGGTGTTTTGTTAAACTAACACGTGAAATGATATGCTCTGAACAGTACCAATGAGTATCGAGGCCGGCCTCTGTACATGTGTGTCTGGGTGTGTGCATGGGTGTCTGCCTGCGTGTGTATGAAGCAGAGGTTCTTACCAGTCCATTGTTGTATGTAAACCTACCTAAAAATGCTTAAAAATGAGTTATGATACAGGGCTTTCTAAAAACAGTGAGTATACAGCATGCAACGATAGCTGTAAAAGCTACAAAACACCTGTTTGTGAACATTTTATGTGTCGTCCGTCCAAAACAATTGGTCATGTCTTTTTGTACTACTATCACGTCATTGTGATAACAATTGTTCGTTACTGTTTATCGAACCACGTTTAATTGTTTGTTAATGTTCTGTCCCATTTGATATATTTCAATGTGATACATTTTCTTTGAGAAATAGTGTGTTAACTTTAAGAGTGGGGCGAACAAAAATTGACATAAAATATAAAAACAGACATAATTAGTAGTTATTTTCGACTGGCCAATAGATACTTTCCCATTCTTAAAGTTAGTTGTCCACTTTGGTTATCTTCCCAGTAATTACTACACAAGATCAACTTTTAATCCGAAATATGAGTTTATGTCGGAGAGCTGTGAGCCATCTTTAATTGATATTATGTTTAGTCTTCCAATACATCCACTATATAATAATAAGCTCTCTTCTCTGGTAATAACTATACCAGTGGGTAGCCAATCGTAAACACAAACAGCAGTCTAAGGGCATAACTAGCCATACAAAACATTGATCAATATTGACAATTATGTAATTATTATCTACATGCTACAGACATGGGATATTTTCCTCTTACACTCACAATACGATACACGTGGGTTCTATATCAATTGCCTAAAAATCCATCCTCTCCTTGTCTCCTCCCCTTCACCTGCACATAATTGAAAAGACATGCCTCAGACTGGCTTTCACCTGGTCAGTTGTTTCAGGTCAGAGCAATAAAGGAGAGAAGGTGAGTGGTGGATGGACTTTTTAGATAATTGAGAACGAGCACATATACTCCCAAACACTCACTCAAATAAGGTGCTTTTATTAGGAGCTGAGGATATAATATGAGGTTATTCTATCCATAGCAGCTTTCATAGTTTTCTGACGGGAAGCACAGTGTGTTTGGCACTGTCAGTGTTGTAGGCCAAATGTGTTTATTCTCTGCTGCAGGAGTGGTTGGAATTGCTCTGCGCAAGCTTCCGTCACCGATTGTGAACAAAAAAACTCCTTTAACATATCTTGTTTCTCGCACCTGCAGGTGATTGAGTTCGATGACGGCTCTGGCTCGGTGTTGAGAATTCAGCCTTTGCGTACGCCCCGAGACGAAGCCATATACGAGTGCGTCGCCTCCAACACTGTTGGAGAGCTGAGTGCAACTACGAGACTCACTGTTTTACGTGGTAGGTGCTGCTTCTTCCGCAACCGAAATGCTAACTCTTGTTCATTTAACTCTCAGTTTCTTCAACTAACTAACCAGGTAAGCTAGTCTTTCTTTGTTTCTTTGTCTCTGCTGTCCTCTTTCTTTTCCCTTTCAACACATATAGTTGAATATCAGGTTTTGGTTCCACTCATGTTGAATGTACTGACTTAATTAGTCTTACTCAATTAGTAACTTAGCCAAATAAGTTGGATTTTCTAAAGCAATTAACACATTTTCAAACATTTTCCTGACACGATAATTAAGATGCTGGAGTATGCAAAGTAGTTTCTATTTCTGGCGTTCTAATGGAAAGTTGAGCAATATTCAAATCACATTTAATTTGGCTTATCTGCTTCTGCTTTAATATTCACTTAACTGGAGAGAAAGGAATGGCTCTTTGAATCAGGTTTAAAACGAATAAAACAACGAAATGTCTCAAATGTAAGTAGCTCATTCCATCATATAGGTCATGAATGATCATGTTTTAGCTCTTATAATTTAACTGTATAACTAGATGAGTTTCCTATATTTGGTTGTAACTTTGTAATACTTGCAGTTGCTTGAGATATATGCACTGTCATAGGAATTGCAAATTCACAATAGTTTACTTTGAATACAAACATTTGTCGCATATCAGAAGATATTTGCTTGCACCACAATCATAATCACTAGCACATACTGTACATATAAAAAGCAAATGCTTATCTTGATTCCACACAACATCCTATTGAAATGCTAAAGCCCACTGTCCCGGGACTCAAAAAGACAGTGTGGTTTTAGACCTATCTCTCTAAAGCAGACTTGTTATGTTCTGAATGGAGAAAATGCCTCTAAAATGCCTTGGCGCTCTGAATGAGGTGTGTTCCATTATCCCCCACAATTACACAGCATGGAAAATGAGTTCCTATTGAGTGGGGAGCTCCCCACCTAAAGGAATGAGCTGGCTCGGCCACTCTCTGAAGCGCCTTGTCATCTCTTCCTTATCTCCACCACCGAGGCGAACACAAGGCCCCTGGCACGGTCTCCGAGGGCCCACTGAAAGGGAAAGGTGGCAGATTCTCATGCAGCCTCTCCCCATGTTTACACTATGGCTCTGTGTGTATGTGTGTGTGTGTGTGTGTGTTTATGAATTTGTGTGGAAACACACAATAACATGCAGGCACATACTGTATACACACACACTTACACAGAGACAGGCGAGGGAAATGAGTGTCACTGTATCTGCTTCACAGAACCTATGCCTCTCAGCTCGGCTAAGGCATTAGCATGTAAAGTGCCTTCAGAAAATATTCACACCCGTAGATTTTTTCCACATTTTGTTGTGTTACAGCCTGAGTATAAAATTGATTAAATTGTGATTTTGTGTTACTGGCCTACACACAATAAATACCCCATAATGTCGAAGTGGAATTATGGATGGTGTATGAGTCACTACAAAAATACAGGTGTCCTTCCTAACTCAGTTGCCGGAGAGGAAGGAAACCACTCAGGGATTTCACCTTGTGGCCAATGGTGGTTTTAAAACAGTTACAGAGTTTAATGGCTGTGATAGGAGAAAACTGAGGATGGATCAACAACATTGTAGTTACTCCACAATGCTAACCTAAATAACAGAGGGAAAAGAAGGAAGCCTGTACAGATTAAAAATATTCTAAAACATGCATCCTGTTTGCCATAAGGAACTAAAGTAAAACTGCAAAGAATGTGGCAAAAATTAAATCCAACACAACACATCACTAAGTACCACTCTTCATATTTTCAAGCATGGTGGTGGCTGCATCATGTAATGGGTATGCTTTCAGCAGGACAATAACCTAAAACACACTGGAGTTGCTTACCAAAACAACATTGAATGTTGCTGAGTGGCCTAGCTACAGTTTTGACTTAAATCGGCTTAAGAATCTATGGCTGTCTTGCAATGATCTATAAAAACAGAGACACTATGTATAAACACAGTAATTTATTGGGTAAACCACCAACGTTTCGGCAACACTGTGCCTTCTTCTAGCAATGATCAACAACCAACTTGACAGAGCTTGAATAATTGTTATATTGTACAATCCAGGTGTGCAAAGCTCTTAGCCAGAAAGACTCTCGGTTATAATCACTGCCAAGATGATTATATCATGTACTGACTCAGGGGTGTGAATACATAGGTAAATTAGATATTTCTATATTACATTTTCAATGCATTTGCTAAAAAATCTAGACATGATTTCACTTTGTCATTATGGGGTATAGTGTGTATAGTGTGTGAAGAAAATACATATTTAATCCATTTTGAATTCAGGCTATAACACAACAAAATGTGGAATAAGTCAAGGGGTATGAATACTTTCTGAAGGAACTCTAGTTATATTACCAGTCCCCAGTTCCCTATCTTTCCTTGTGTCCTATCACCGCTTTGAAGGTGAGCGAAGCCACAAAAACCGCAGCAGAAAACCCTTCTGTGTTGCAATAAAGTAATGCTTTCTGGTCAAGCCAGATGAGAGCCAGATCTCACTCACTCATGCATGCATGACGCCCAGACATACACACACACACACACTTCCACACAAACCCTCAACAGATTTGCCAAACTCTACCCGAATGAACACATTCAACCACAAAACAAATCTAGTCTTCTCTAGAATGTGTTTCTGACCAGCAAAACCAACCAAAGTCAAACATTGTCAAAGTTGTGTTTCAGAATGCAACTTCTTTTGGAGGCCTCATGTCTTATTCATGTAGTCTACTGAGCTAGAATGCGAGTGCCCGTTGCAAGGTCGAGCTTTTACGTTAGAGAGCGGGGTGGTGGGTACAGTTATAGGGCAATGTAAGGGTAGTGTACTTTTACAATGTTACAGAACAATTCATAATACATAACACAAAAAGCCATAGACATACTATTTTCTTTCTGCCCTGTTCCAAAAATAGTCTACGTATCTCCGACATGGTTCTGTAACTCCATTTGTTAAAGAGTCATTTAGAAAATTCCTCTGCCTTGTACTTTATTTGGGGCTTGGTACACCAAAAAGTAAAATCTGTGTTCAATCTGTCGGAGTAGCTAGGAGCTTTGGAGATTCTATCTCTAACCTTGTATTCCTCTTGCCGAAACGCAAAAGACGCAATAGATACATAAACGAATCACCAGATGAAGACACTACTAATCCAGTGATACATATAAAGTGATTGTTCATTTAGTTAATTTGCGCTCCAGTGGCCTGTGCTAGGAGATTGGTTAGCATCTGTTTCTGGTAGCTATCTCCAGGGGGAGATAATGGATAATTCCATAAAGAGGGAAAAGTAACATTGTTGTAATTGCCACAGGAATGAAGAGTCAGGGCTGCGAAATGAAGAATCCAGTGGCAGAGATATTAGCATTTGGGTGGGCTGCGGACTTGATGGGAAACGCCATTAGTAATGAACTTCCCTGGCTTAGAGAAAGTCATTTGCGTGAAAGGCAAACCTGCAAGCGTAATGATGTTTGTACCCGGAATCTACTTGTCCAATGAATGAGGGACCTAATTTGCATATTGCATTTTTTCCCGCTTCTTTCTCTTCCCCCCCTCCATTTTGATCAACTCGGAGATGACTTAAGTCATGTCATATGTGATATGGGTGTTTGAATTAAGGTTATATGATTTGCAGCTGAAATTGGAAAACGGTCAAAGAGGAAGGGTGATAAGATAAGTCAGAAAAGCACAACAAATGGAGTCGTATTGTAGTGTTGATGATATCCATGTATAGTGTTGGATTTTAACATTTGATGTTTTTGTCTGATTTTACAAAAGGTGTTCTTGTACTGTAGGATATTTTTCATATTCTCCCAGGATACACAGAGCACGATAAGACATTGATTCCCAAATGAGAATATTATTGCATCAGCCAATATGTCAGCCAAGTGTCCATACACTTTAGATAGAGAGAGAACCATCAGTTTGTCATTCTAACTACTAATCTATATCTACAGTATATTACATGTCAACCGGAGCATTTAGCCATAGATTTTCAATAGTAGGCAGGTAAATTCAAATAATTGCCTTTCAATGTAGGCACCCAAACACAAGCACAGACCTCATGTTACTTCAGCAGAACAATCGTTTGCTATTATCATGTGCTATGGCTATGTCAATTTTCTTCACGGCAGATTCATTCATGATTAAGAAAGATAATCTATCCATTTATTCCCATTATACTGTGAATCGTAATTTATCTCGCCACTCTCACAAGCGTGCAGATGTGCTCAACTTGACAGAGTGTAAAATAGAAAGTCGCTCTACTCTGACGGAAAAAAGGCCAAAACAAATTGCATAATTTCCATTTGTAAGATGTGTCGCAGGGTGCTCTCGCTCTATACAACTGGCCACGTTGTAGGGAAGGATAATATTTTCAGAAAAAGAAGCCTATAGACTACAACTTAGTTTACATCCTTAGCTTTCTACATCTTGCGGTTTTTAAACACTTGAGTAGAGTACAGTTTGAATGGTGTAATATGGAATGAGAAAATGTGTATTAGGGAATGAAGTGCTGCTTCTGTAAAGAGAGGAGAAAGTGAATATTGTGAAGTTCCACCCACGTAAACCAATAAGAATGTCTATAAAAAAGTTATTTGTGTATTGCTATGTATTTGTAGGCTGTACTGGCATAAATTCACCACAGTGATAAACTTAAACCAATGTTCCCAGTCTGAAATTCAGAGTAGAACCCAGACAAATTATATCCTATTCTTTCTTTAATCATTCCCTCGAGTTGCAGTGCCCAGGCTATGTTTGGTATTTGAATCCAACAAGGAACAGAATACGTCTAGACCAATAATATTCTTAAGCACTCCCCTACCCACACAGATACATCACAATGTTTGTCCTCTTCACCATACTATTTTGCAAGGATTGGCATTTCAAATCCTAAAGGACTACTTTTCTTTGTCGTGTTGTAGAGTTTTAATACTAATTCTTCACATTACTTTGTTTCTCTACTCTGTACTTTCTACTCGTAGCCTACGTCCCAGGTTGTACTTAAAACAAGCACAGCCTGACCGAAAACCAAAACATTAACAGAGCGTTCAAATTGCTCGTGAAGCAAATTGCTGCCTCAGCTGTCTTGGACTGCCAGAGCAAGGCACGAAGCAGGTGGCTATTGTAAAATTGCTGTGCCTGAGATCGCTATGTTTGCGAAAGGCAATGCAAAGGATGAACAAGGTAGTATAGTGGGCCAGGAGAGAGAACACAATTCTGTTTGGTTCACCGGCAAGTGAACAGAACACTCAAAACACTCAATTGGGCTGCAGAAGTATCCATAAACAGGGGCTTTCAAAATCCTGCTGACTTCAACCCAGGTGAACTCCTTTTGAGGGGAGAAATAAGGAATAACTATAAAGTGCCTGAGACAGCGTTTTAAGTGTAGCATAATGTTTGGCACGATCATAAAGCAGCACAATTTCAAATTTCTTTCTGGTTCCTGAGCAGTTGAGCAACAAGTGGAGCGAGGCAGTTGGTTATTTGCATGAGAGCAAAAAGTAGTCATCAGGTCTAATTGAACAGACACAGATTATTTACGTTTCCCCATTTTGGATTTTGGAATTTCCTCTAAACTGTGGTGGTCCCATGTGGTTCCGTGTGGCTCAGTTGGTAGAGAATGGTGCTTGGAATACCAGGGTTTTGTGTTCATTTCCCACGGGGGACAAGTATGAAAATGTACTCACTACTGTGAGTTGTTCTCGATCATCTGCTAAATGACCAAAATGTAAAAATGTCAACTCATCAGCAGATTTAGGTATTTTATCAATATTGTCCCTGTCTTCTATAAATCTGTCCAGATAGATAGCTCTTGCATTATGCACATTTTTCAATCAACCGCAAGCCTCGGAATGATTGTAAAACTGTGGTGACGCTGCACATTATAATATAAATCTGCTGGCCAAAAGGCGAGTTGTATTGGCTCTCCCCTCAAATCTAAATCTCCTCAGTCTCGTTCATCACCAAAAATGGAACAGATAATGACAAGTTATTTATGATTGTAATTAAAAAGATTGAGTCGACAGTCCTCAAAGAAATTGATCTCTCGTCGGAAGATAATTCTCTCCTAAATTTCCCTGCTTAATTAGTCTAGGGTGGCGAATTGGTATTTGTACAGTACTGAGCGTGATTTAAGAGAAAAAAAGAGTGTTGGCGTGGTGGTTTAGCTAGAAATGACCTGCGGCTGGCTGCTATCAAGATGGATGTGCTTCTTTTATGGTCCAGTAGCGAGTGAGAAAACATCTGCTGAAGCCACAAAGGGACTGGGATTGCACTGTGAAAATGATAGATAATGTGGTGGTCAGGATGGTGGAGTATTTTCGAAATAAAAGTAAACATGACCCCCTATAAATTAATCATTATCGATTCGGACAGATGGGGCTAGTATTTTCTGCGCGGTGCTCCACTATATCAGTGTCCTCTGTAATGACCTCAGGTTTTAAAATGGGAAGCGCAATTAGTTGCTTAATGATTTGAAAATGCTAATTTCTTGTCACATCTCCTGGCAACAGTAATTTTACTTGTTAATAGCCCCAAAAGGTTGGAGAATACAAAAAAAAACACGCCCACTAGCTAGTCTCCTACATGGACAGGCCAGACAATCAAATTTCAAGGCCTACACATTCCAATACCCAATTTTGATGAGAGATACCTATCGCATACTGTAGGTTTCATCCCACTAATGGCACTACCATACAAATCAAAGGACGTGTCAGGAAATGAATAATAGCTCAATAATTTCAATTATCTCCATTAGTTATTTTGCTCTATATCATGTTACAAACCTGGAAGGTATGCATGTAAGTAGCTATCTGCACACACCAGTCACAATCATCGCAATTGACAAGGGGCTGTTTGGTGGAATGCGTCATCGTCATCGTTACCGGGAAGCATTCCGTGGGCTGTGGGGACTTGAAGGTCGTAAAGTGGGAGTGTATTAGCCTGAGCCAAGGAGTCAAGGGGTGCTAATGTAGGCGCTTCGCTTTGATCTCAGCCATACTCAAGTCATTTTCTAGTACATTAATCGGGCATTTTAGGGTCACTTCTAATGCATCTAATGATGCTCTTGAGAAACCTCTTCAAGCCTGCCTGCAAGGGTACTGCTAATTAAAGCCAAACAACTTTAGACAAAAAAAAAAGGTAGGGAACAAATAGCCTAACTTTTGTTGAATGTTTTTCCATAGTTGTCTGGGGTTATTTCGAGTTTATTGATTTATTTAAAAAGGTACAATGTAGACGTTTTTATCTCAATTTCAAATCATTTCTGAGTTACAATTAAGTACCATACCAAAAGAAGCTAAAATAGCTTCTTAGCAAAGAGACATTTTTCAAGCAAGAATTTAGCTAGGACAGTCTGGTGATGTCACCAGGCAGGCCAAAACTCCATCCCACAAAAACAGGCTACAATTTCAACCGGTCTTTTCAACAGCTCTTACACTAAAACGGCATATTTATATATTTTTTTAAATCACAGTATTATTCCAACCTCATAGTGTGGAAATATACAGTGAGCTCCAAAAGTATTGGGACAGTGACATGTTTTGTTGTTTTGGCTCTGTACTCCAGCACTTTGGATTTGAAATGATACAATGACCATGATGTTACAGTAAAACTGTAAGCTTTAATTTGAGGGTATTTTTATGCATATTGGGTTAACTGTCTAGAAATTACAGCACTTTTTACAATAACAGGATAGGTTAGCATTTTAGGGATATTTATGACTCTAACTTTCTCGCTCATCGTTATTCACGATTCATTCAGGATTATCCAGAATCATGGTAGCATCCACATTAATGTAATATTTAGAAACGTTTTCTATTCTTACTTACAATAAAAGTGACTCCAAAATGGTTTACTACTTTAATACACATACAGTGCCTTCGGAAAGTATTCAGACCCCTTGACTTTTTCCACATTGTTACATGACAGCCTTATTCTAAAATGGATTAAATAAAAAAAAATCCTCATCAATCTACACACAATATCCCATAATGACAAAGTGAAAACAGGTTTTTAGATTTTTTTGCAAATGAATTAAAATAAAAAAACTGAAATATCTTATTTATATAAGTATTCAGACCCTTTGCTGTAAGACTCTAAATTGAGCTCAGGTGCATCCTGTTACATTGATCATCCTTGCAATGTTTCTACAACTTGATTGGAGTCCACCTGTGGTAAATTCAATTGATTGGACATGATTTGGAAAGGCACACACCTGTCTATATAAGGTCCCACAGTTCACAGTGCATGTCAGAGCAAAAACCAAGCCATGAGGTCGAAGGAATTGTCCGTAGAGCTCCGAGACAGGATTGTGTTGAGGCACAGATCTGGGGAAGGGTACCAGGCCTTAGTCTGGGAGGTGACCAAGAGCCTGATGGTCACTCTGCCAGTGCTCTAGAGTTCCTCTGTGGAGATGGAAGAAACTTCCAAAAGGACAACCATCTCTGGAGCACTCCACCAATCAGGCCTTTATGGTAGAGTGGCCAGACAGAAGCCACACCTCAGTAAATGCACATAACAGCCCGCTTGTAGTTTGCCAAAAGGCACCTAAAGCTGAGGAACAAGATTATCTGGTCTGATGAAACCAAGACTGAACTCTGTGGCCTGAATGCCAAGTGTCACGTCTGGAGGAAACCTGGCACCATCCCTACGGTGAAGCATGGTGGTGGCAGCATCATGCTGTGGGGATGTTTTTCAGCAGCAGGGACTGGGGGACTAGTCAGGATCGAGGCAAGGATGAGCAATGTACAGATCCTTGATGAAAACATGCTCCAGAGCACTCAGGACCTCAGACTTGGGCAAAGGTTCACCTTCCAACTGGACAACAACCCTAAGCACACATCCAAGACAACACAAGAGTGTCTTCGGGACAAGTCTCTGAATGTCCTTGAGTGACCGAGCCAGAGCCCAGACCCGTTCAAACATCTCTGGAAAGACCTGAAAGTAGCTGTGCAGCGACGCTCCCCATCCAACCTGACAGAGCTTGAGATGATCTGCAGAGAAGAATGGGAGAAACTCCCCAAATACAGGAGTGCCAAGCTTCATACCGAAGAAGACTCAAGGCTGTAATCGCTGCCAAAGGTGCTTCAACATAGTACTTAATTTTTTTAATAAATTAGAAATTGTTTCTAAAAACCTGTTTTTGCTTTGTCATTATGGGGTATTGTGTTTAGATTGATGAGGGAAAAAGCTATAGAATCATTTGTAGAATAAGGCTGTAATGTAACCAAATGTGGAAAAAGTCAAGGGGTCTGAATACTTTCCGAATGCACTGTATAAGTGAATTTGTCCAAATACTTTTGGTCCCCTAAAATGGGGGGACTATGTACAAAGAGGTTCACCCGATATGGATGAAAATACCCTCAAATTAAAGCTTGACAGTCTGCACTTTAACTTCATAGTCTGGAGGTCACTGTATACAAAACACAGGAATATCATATTTTTGACTGCACTGGGCCTTTAACCTTTATTTTAACCAATGCGTCTTTTTCAAGGGAGCCCTGCATGTACACAAATCTTACCAAGTTACAACATTTACAAATACAATGCAAAAATAAATTAGATTTACATATTTACAAACAATATAAGTAACACTTATGTTAGACAAAAGCATTGGAATTATTTGCAGTGTCACATGACATGCTTTGCTAATTCATAGAATTTTGGTGGATGTATGGAACACATTGGGAACACGTCTCTCGAACCAAACGTTTCCCACGAGTTTCAAACTCACTTTGCGAGGTTCAAGTATCCTATGACTAGACCTTGAGCCTAGAAATAACCATTTATGTAATGCATGCCACAAAACCACCAACGTCCCATGGAGAAACCCCAACTTCTGCGGCAGTAACTTTGGGAAAACTTCTTTCTGTTTATTAGAAAAGAATGATGTAACCTGACTCCATTAAGGCCTTTTGGGACCCAAGATGTCCGTTCTGCCTAGTGTTAGCCCAAGTATGAGTAATCTCCCTTTTCTGTAGCATGCTCTTAGCCCCAATCTTTTCAATAATGTAAAACTTTTTTTTCTCCTCTTGCCATTTATGTAGCACTGCCCTTCTCAGGTGGACATGAACTTATATTAAGTCTTTTCTCTCAGACATTTACTGTAGATGTTCTCTGGAAAATGCATCAAGACGATACCATGCCCAAATGGATGAGAACTGAGCCATGGCCTGTAAAATGGTTCAGGGAGAAGATTGGGAAGTGTTCTTATATTGGAGAGTATGGTTTGCAAGTTAAAAAAGGGTGCATGTCGTCATTCAAGGAGTAATCTGACTATAATTCTATACTATTTTGGCGTCCAAAATGTCTTCCTTGCACATTACACAAAACCACTCAGATGTTTTACTTAACTTCAGCACGTGCTCTTTTTGAAATGTATCTATCCGCAAAAAAAAATCTGGCCAGCCTGTTTCAAACCCAAAAATGTATCAATGAATACTGCAGGTAAGTAATGTTCTTTATACACAGCTTACATTTGTGACCAACCGCCTCAATTCGGTCTTATGTAGCAAAATATGAAATTGTGTTTTTTACATTGGATTAAAGTAGAGACTCAGAGCTAGAAAATTGTCCATCATACACTGCAGTTCAGGAACAATGGGAAAGTAATTCTGCTTTGAAAGTTGATAAACTTGAACCCCACGTTTGAGAAAATGGCCCTTGAATGTTTTGGTACAGCTACTGGAGAGCTCTTCTTTGTCTACGCCCATTCTGCACCATTCACACGCTCTTAAGCCTTAGTACCACCCCTCTATTTAACTACTTAGGGAGTAGCGGCGTGCTAATCCCTAGCTCTGAGTCACTACCCGGTGAAATGTAAGGCGCCAAATTCTAAATCCAAAGGTTGAATTATTAAACATTCATCAATATACAAGTGTTGCATAGTCATCAAAAGCTCTGCTTCTTGGCAATATCACAGCATTGTCAGATTTCAAAAAGGCTTTACGGCGAAAGCACAACATTTGATTGCTTGAGGATAGCACCTCATATATTTTCAACATTAGCATAAATTCATATCCAGCGCAGGTCACACAAAACCCATATAAGAGCTAAAAAAATATCACTTACCTTTCGAAGAACTTGTGCTGAGGGCTTCCCAAGTGTCCAACGAAGACAATGCATGGTTCTTTTGTTAGAAAAAGTAATTTATTATATCCATAAATCTCAGTTTGGTTGGCCGTTATGATAAGAAAATACAGCATCCACTCGTCCATTGAAACGTGAAGAGAACTCGTTCAACCTATACCTATAAACTTGTCCAAGAACAATCAAACATAATTGATAATGTATCCTTAGGAACACTTTAATGTATATTCAGTATAATATTTCAACCGGAATATAAACTGGGCGATAAGAAAGGAAAAAAACACAGAGCGCGCAAGCCGGGAACGCGCATTCTCTTCTGTTTACTTCTGTGTGACCACTTCCTAATTCTTCTTCTTCTGCCAACTAAAGCAACTAAACAGAATCAAAACAGTGTCTTGAGACTGTTGACATCCAGAGGAAGCAATAGGTACTGCATTCATACTCCCTTATATGGGCATTTTCCTAAGGGAGGGGTTCCAAATGAGGCAATGTGTCAAAATCACTTTTTCCAGGACAGAAATTCCTCGGGTTTTTGCCTGCCATATCCGTTCTGTTATACTCACAGACAATTTGAACACTCTTAGAAACTTCTGAGTATTTCCTATGCAATGGTACTAAATATGTGCATATCCTATTTTCTGGGCCTGAGTGGGAGGCATTTTACTTTGGGCACGCCAGGCGCTCCAAAACAGTCACCTCGGGAGCTGCTCCCTAAGAAGTTTTAAAGCACATGAAAGTCCACATGTTCCAGAAGGCATTTCTGTCAAAAAATGCATTTTGATAAGAAAACATATGTTTACATTCAAATGCTGCTCCTGTAAGGTAGTGACGTGCAGCATGCGCCTAGTTTCCTGAAACGAGTCACATTTTAGTAATTTAGCAGACGCTCTTATCCAGAGCAGTTAGGGTTAACTGCCTTGCTCATGGGCACATCGACAGATTTTACACCTATTCGGCTCGGGGATTCAAATCAGCGACCTTTCAGTTACTGGTCCAATGCTCTTAACTCCTAGGCTACCTGCCGCCAGGTCATTAGGAAGGCCCGTTTGACCAAACTGACCTTGCTGTTTCTTAATGTAAGGTACATGAAGGTTAATGAACCAATAGGATATCTCACAGGCCGACCTTCTGTCTTGTTTTCCTGCCCGGCTGTGAGGCTCACCTGGTCTCCGACACTCCGCTGGCCTCCCACTCCCCTGGCCTCCTATATATATGTTGTGGAGCTAAACAGGCTTAATATGTGGGTGTTATTTACTAGTTAATGATTAGTGGAGGGTATTGTATTTCTTATCTCAAGGCTGTAGTCCTTATCTCATGTGTCTTGGATGCTTCCATTCTCACCCTATTGGGAAGGGAGAGAGAGGGGGAAAGGGACAGTGTTTCTTTGTGTGTGTGTGTGTGTTTGGGGGAGGGGGTTGTTAAGGTAATAGTCTTCTATTTTTCCTTGTTGGAGCTTCATGGGAATATAATATAATATTTTTTATCTCAACGCTACATTTAATTTCATAAATTATACCTGGAATACCCATATTATTATTTTCCTGGAATAGCAAGACAGCTTTGAATGTAAAGAATACATACTAATACAGGTAACTGCCAAAATAAAGGAAACCCCAACATAAAGTGTCTTAATAGGGCGTTGGGCCACCATGAGCCAGAACAGCTCCAATTCACCTTGGCATAGATTCTACAAGTGTCTGGAACTTTATTGGAGGGATGCGACACCATTCTTACACAATACATTCCATAATTTAGTGTTTTGTTGACGGTGGTGGAAAACTCTGTCTCAGAATGAATGTTCATTTGGGTTGAGATCTGGTGACACACACAACTAACACACACGTTAAACCCCATATGCTCATTTGAGACCCCTCTTTCAAAGTCACTGAGATCTCTTCTTCTGGTAGCCAAAACAATGGCAACTGGGCATTTTTATACATGACCCTAAGCATGATGGGATGTTAATTGCTTAATTAACTCAGGAACTACACCTGTGTGGAAGCACCTGCTTTCTATATACTGTGTGTCCCTTATTAAAGTGTTAAATAAAGTGTTTCCTTTATTTTGGCATTTACTTATACCTGATGGGATGCACATAAATACAGTTCAAAAACAGCTCTTCATAGCAGAACATATATAATACATACCGCAAGTGATTTGGAACAAGTTAGACACACAATAATAGGCACATTAAAACATGAAGAGATTGAAATGACTAAAATTCCTCATGGCATTAAGTGTTAAGGGCATCATCACAGCGCATCTTTATGAAAGAAACATCACTACTGCACTGTTTATGTATTCCTAGCCACGGCTTCTTTATTTATGAATGCTTAATGTGCTCAAAGGAGAGAATGTAAGTTGATGGACTGTTAAAACCAGAGCTCCCGAGCGTACGCCTCCCGGGTGATGAAGAAAAAAAGAAAGAGACTTGCATCTCTGCTTTGTGCTTGGTAAATAGCTCGAAGCTTTTCTGAAGTAGCTTTTTTTTTCCTCTGCTCCTCTTCTTGATATTAGTAATCATAGCAGAAAAAATTGCTGATGGCAGATAAGTTGACGAAGAAGACATTTTTCCCCCCCTGCCCTAAACAAATGAGGTTCCATTTGCTAAGGTAAACGGATTCATCGCTCAGGGTACGAGACAGCAAATGGAATATGCTCAGTGAAATCCGAGAAAGAGAGGGAGAATGAGATGTACAGATGCCCGACGGAAAGAAAAAGGTAGATAAAAAGGAATAAACAGACAAACTCATGTAAAGATAGGAGGAAGGAGTCAAAGGAAAAAATGCTGAAAAGAGATCGGTATTCAAAGAAAAAGTGGTAGATGGAGGCAGCGACTACCTTTTTCTCTATCTACTCCTCTCTTTTCAGCTCCCTCCCTTCCTCCCTAACTCCCTCCCTCCGTGCTCCCTTTAAGTGATCTCCACCTCTCAAAGGTAGTACATCGGCCTGAACTGACGTGCTGTCTGCAAAGCTAGGCGAGCATTTGAGCGTAGACAGAGCTTTGTTCCTGCCTGCCTGCCTGCCTGGCCAGGCCTGTGGAGAGAAGGCCCCAGTGCCTGTGGAGAGAGGGCCCCAGTACCCATCTCTCCTTTTCATCATTCTCTTTTTCCGTCCATTTCAGCCCGACCCCTGGGGCATCCGACACACTCTCACTCCCTACCTCTCTACCTACCCCCCTCTTTCCCCCTCCCTCGCCCTGCTCCCTGTGCTTATGTGGAAATGGAGGGATATCATGAATAACCCGTCATGTTTATAAAGGTTGCAGCTCAGAGAGTATGCACAGGCACCAATGCGAGCCGCACAGTGGTATCATATACATTTCTATTGCACTCAGGTCAGCTGATGTGATCTGCTAGTCTGCTAGACATCGATGGCTGTGACAGATTGGCGACTGGGGCTACAGGGACTGCAGGCATGGAGGAACAGTGGATCGGGTTAGTTTAGAGGGGCTGGCCTAAGAAATCCCACCCTTCCCCTATCTGCCAGGCTGCAATGGAAGGGATGTTTGGTTTGGCAGGAGCAGTGTTCAACTCAGTACAGTGCGATTTCTGTGAGAGGCCATTTGTCCTCGTAATGAACCTGTCATATAAAACGAGCATTCATTTATCCTGGTATTGACAAGACTGAGCATTTTGCATACATTTATGGGGAAAACCGTTTTTTTTAAAGAGGCTCCAGTTTACTGTTAGCTAATCTGTTTTAAAGCTCCTCTCTATACATTGACTCCTGTACATTTTCAGTGTCATCCTGAATGAAGAATGAGTGGGCGTGTTCGTCTGTGAAGGAGGTTTTGAAGAATAGAAAATAAAGCAGCCGATGATTAATTGATTGACTCAGCAACGGAGTCCCCATAATCTTACGCATTTGCCGAAGGGTGTTTTAATAGCAAATAAGAAACATTGAATTAATTATAGAATCTAAAAGGGGATTTACACATGAAACAATCAGTGGAGAGAGCGAGTGGGGAGAGGGTGCTATTTTTCACTGAGACAGAATGGACACCTGAGGTTGGAGAGCTTTTACCTCCCCCCCACCCTCTAATCTCGTCTCTCTCTCTCCCTCCCTCTCTCCGTCTCTCCCTCTTGCGCTTTCCTTCCTCTCTCCTTCCTCTTACTCCTAGAGAAATTCCCATGCATATTTGTAATGGGATACCTCGCTTCCTGTCAAAGCTGATACATTACGATCGTTAATGAACAGACCGGACACAATTTCACAACTCAAATTCTATTTGACCCCTCAGGCGATGGAGGTGAAAAACACATTTCAGCAGCTGTTGAAAGTGACTCATTTTCACACTTGGTCCCTGCATTTTTCGCAAATTAACTTTATGTGCTCTGTAAATTAGTTGCAACCCTTTGTTTTGCTGGATACAGTTGATGCCACTCTGTTTGGGAGGCATGGTAAAACTTAAGGGTATGAACGTTTAAACGTTTTGGGATCCTTAACCTTAAAAAAAATCCCTCATGGAAAAACTGCACCCCCTCCCATTCCATTCCATTACGAGATACAGCTTTTGATTGCCGATAGATAAGCCTAGTGCACGGATCTCACTCTGTCTGCCTGGTGGCCGACCTGCTTATACTGCCCACCCCCCTCTTTCCTTCCATCACTATCATGCAATAAAAGATGTGAGTGTTGGTGTTCTCGGAAGTACGGCAACTAATCAGTCTCCTCTGTTCCAAACATACTGAATCTTAAGTCAATTCCTAACTGAAGATTTGTTTTCTTTCTACTAAATGTCTTGGTAAGCCACGGTATTTAACAAACTTTAAAGTACTTTTTTAGGAGAGTGGTCTGCGCGCAGGTAGCTCGAGATTACACAACTATCAACACCAGCTGTACTTGGCTCACGGTACCAAATACCTAATACTATTTACCTAGTGTCACCTGAACACAGTCGTCTGTATCACACTTGGCAAGGAAATGGCTGAACATATTTCCACCTCGAACAAAAGCATGACCAAACACACTCAGTAGATTATTGACAGAAAGCTGGATTTTGAGTACCGATTTTGAGTACTACAAATTTGAACTATTCATTTGCTTTCTAAATTCACAAGGAATAAGGGAGGACTGACAAGTCTTTCAGGTAGATTTTATTATTCTCTGTTTGTTTTTGTTGCTTTAGAGCCACTAGCGTAGTATTTCCACAGATCAGATTTGATCAAATGCCTTTTTACCTAACAGGTTGTTTCACCAATACCTATCTTGAGGGCAATTTACAACAAAGTAAAGTCATTGGCTGTGTTAGTTTCTGGTTGTGTTAGTTTCTAACAGTCGGGTCTGCGGTTGACTCTGAGCTTTGTGCTTGTCTGCCAAGTACAAACCTGAATGATATATTTGGGAAATCCCCCCCTGCATGCTGTGTCTCTTTTATTAAGTGCTGGTTATGGGGATTTTGTCTGCCATACTTGTATTAGTCCTTGACTGTTATCTAATGCCTTTTGATGGTAGGAAGCCTATTTGAGGATGTAGCTAGTCAGAACTAGGTAATTATGTGCGAGTGAAGATCTTAACAGAGAATCCGATATTGTATAAAATGGAAGAGGCTTTTAGTTCGATCGAGATGACCTAATAAGATTCATATGATGCGATACACCCAGATTATGCTCAATCAGTCCCATGATCAATCTGCCATATCTTGGAGTGAACGTCATATACTATATTTTGTGGTCTTCTATTTTATTGTATTTGATGTGTGCCGTCTTACGTTACATGTGTTAATATTCTTGGATTATATTTAGTGCTCCTCCCAACCTTGACAACCTTGCTTTCGGTGGCAGTCTTGACTTGTATTGCTCTGCGTGGTTTGCTACACCTTCCCCTCCGTGAGATACTTTTGTCCATTGATGGTCAAAGGTCATCACTTTCACTTGCATCTTAAGTATTCCAAGTATTCGACATTGAGACGTTTATAATCTGACAAGCAATCCAACGGAATCCCATATGAGGAGGGATCAAGTTGCAGTAGGATAAGTCTTAAACAAGCCCAGTGTGTCTTGAAGGGATATGTTGTGTTTGAGTAGCTCGCACCGAAGTGCTGTCAGTAAAGACAAGTCTATTGACAAATCAGTATCGCAAACTCCTGGTGGTCAATAACCATTTACACTCAAGAGCTCATCCTAATCTCTCTAATACACACACACACACACACACACACACACACACACACACACACACACACACACACACAGCTATCTTAGTCCACATGGAGAGCACACCGTCAGCACACATTTTATCGGTTGTGTTGTGTTAAAAGCATCATTTAGGTGACAGCTTTCCTGTTCAATACAGTGCCAGAGAAAAAAGGCAGTGAAACCAAAACGTCAGCAGTTAGGACTGTTTTATATTGTGTCAATCGCTTTCATTTCCTAGACCCTTTATTCATGATGTGCTTTCCCCACCTGTTCTGCTTGACACATAAATACAAATGTCATTTAAAAATCAATTTATTTCATTATAGGATATGAATTCTATTAAAGCATATTTCCTGTGGCCAAAATAAGCCTGTAAGGGTAAGTTTATAAGGGAAATCTGATTTCAGAGACGTGCCTCACTTAACCTGTAGCCCTGTTTCTGTTTCAAATGGAAGAGGAGTATGTGGTGACTGAATTGCCTTGGCAGGCACAAGCGAAACTCCACTTTAAAAAGCAAAAGGAATAAGCTAATTAAATGACAGTCAAACATTGCGCACACTGGTCCGAGGGCACAAGATAAATCAGTAGTAATGATCGAGAGAATGATATCGCAGTGCAATTTCCTTGTAAAAAATACATATAGGAACAAGTTTCACCTCTGTAGAGGGTTTATGGAGGAAATTATGGATAGATATGTGGAGAAACACAGGCAGACAATATACCTTCTATAAAAATGCTCTCTTTTTTAGGTGGAACTGTCATTTTGGAATATTTCAATCCAGATTTACAAGCTGATAAAGCAAATGTGGGTAGATTGAGAGGCCTGTCATCGTTGATTTGCTAGACTGTAAAAGATCACCTTGTACTGCGGTGAGAACTGCTCCTTGTAAATGGAGCAGGGGAAAACAGCAGCAGGGAGGGTGAGAGATGTAGGGGAAAACAGAGAATGAGAGATAGCGAAAAGGAGAGCAAATGGCGTCATAGATTTGGCACAAAGAGAAATTACTGGCTGCCTTTGTTACTGAAGAGCTCTTACATTTGGTTGAGTAATTTTGAGAGAAAACAAAAGCATAATTAACAGTTCCCTCTCGAATGCCAGCATAATTAAATACATTAGTTTAACGGGTGCAGAGAGAGGAACATTTTGTTGAAGAGGATTCAGGTTCGCCCTTTAGCGGGTGTACTAACTGGTTGTATTGAACTTTGTGGGGAAAAAAACAGTTTGTCAAATTAGAGCGAATGCTGTCGTAGTACAAGAAGCTGTCCTACTCAACTACTCAACATTGCTTATATTTCTTCAAAAGTTTGTGTCTCAACCAAAAGCACCTTAAAAAAATATAGTCCATGGCAAAACTAAAGAAAAAGTGTTCTCCCATCTCAAAAGATGGTCTGTTATCAGCACAATAGAATACCAAATCCTAGGCATGCTACACTGCTACGTAACCCTCCGGGTCACATACAGTGTTGAAACAGAGGGGCTGGCACAGATGAACTCAATAATGTTAGTGTTGCACGGTCTGTGCTCTTTGTCAAAAGCCATTTGCCCACACATCCTGCACTGTTGGACATCTGCTAGTGTCCTGGGGTAATGGTCAAGTCCTGAGTGCGTTACAGTGCCAGTCATCCTTAGATCGCCTTTTCTGGCAGGTTTTCTTGGCCTGCAGATTTCGCTCCCTCATCTATGCCCTAGGAC
The DNA here is from genome assembly GCA_030435695.1 of Brachymystax lenok tsinlingensis. Lineage (NCBI taxonomy): Eukaryota > Metazoa > Chordata > Actinopteri > Salmoniformes > Salmonidae > Brachymystax > Brachymystax lenok. The sequence continues at coordinate 12,798,478 of CM059798.1, forward strand.
ATGATTTGTTAGATGATTTATCCTAGACTCTGGCACCATTTCCATTTTATCCTCTCCCGAGGCCACTGCACTCTGTCTTTCATTCTCTCGTTCCTTCTCGTTCCCACTCTCTCTTTTCTGTGTGCATTGCATGCCTGCGCTTGTAGGTCACTATCATCCAAGTCCGTAAAGCAACCAAGACTTAATTATAACTCATTTCCATTTAATGCCCAATCAGCAATGCATGCCATGGACTCTGCAAGCCAGGCCCAACTAAATGATTGTCATTGGAGGAGTGTTGGAGAAGCAAAAGAGATGGTTGGTTAACATTCCTAACCCGGGAAATTCTTCATCTTCCAGGCTGTTGCTTTATTTATTTGGTGCTTTGATCGCAGCTACATTTCTAATTAGTGTGCCTTAACTGAACATTACACGCTATACTGAGGAGAAAAGGCGATGGCTGCAGTGTGATTTAGGGGTGGAAGCAAATAGTTACTACCGTCACACTCAAAAGGAAATGTGAAATGTTTTGTGCCTTTTTGTGTTGCCTGAAAAACCTTATCTCAAGACCAAAAAGAATAATAATATCAAATTCTAAACTGGGCATGCTGTACAATACAACTAAAAGGAGTGAGAAATATAAGACGGATGGGTGTCATACTTGAACAGTTCCCCCAACTGACTTTCCAGCATTACGATAATCCGCCATCTTCAGGCAGGAGTGATTCCCAAACAACAATGATTCTCAGCACTCTCTTTTGTCCGCGTTGGGCCACAGCAACTGCCCTGTGACAGCCTCTTTAAGTAGATTGCTCAAAAAGGTCCAACAAAAATATCTTATTTTAGCCTGCAGGGATTTTCCCAGAAGAATAACCTCAAGCCTGGGGTGAAAAGTCTGGTTCTGCCTGGGGGGGAAAAAGGCCTGACTGAATCCAATCCTTGTGCGGCAGGCACCGAATTAAAGCCGGAATGTGACCGGAAAGGTTTATGTCTTTATGGATTCATTTTTTTTTTTTGGGGGCGGGGGAGTCCACCGCACCACAGAAAAGGCTTATTTATTTCCTCCTCAAATCCCTCTGTACTTATTAGGTCATTTTGAAATTGAATGAAGTGTGAATTATAGAAACCACTACCGCGACCTCGCTGTATTAGAAGCGTTGACTGCCAGATTTATTAAATATTCCACTCACAACTCAATGTTCTAGTCAGGTTCATGTGAGAGTGGTTAACTAGCAAATAATGGCACACAGCAAGTGCACACTTCCTGACTTCCTCTCCCCAGGTCAAGTGTTTGGAGTGTCAACAGGACGCTGTCCATCAAAGAAGTGGTTTCTAATAGCTGTGTTAATCTGCTGTTAAAATTTAGCAAATATAGCATGGCAGAAGTAGACATCCAGCCCCTTGGTTCACCTCGCTGTGATAATGAAACGCTTCCCTTCGAGATAACCGCATTAGGCCCACAACATTCTGTAAACATGGTACCCCCTCCTTCTTCACTCTTCCCTCTTTCACTCCATCCACCATTACACAAACTGGGCTAAGTTGGTCTGGTAAACAGTAACTAATCACATCCCAAATGTTAGCCTGGTCTGCCGAGACTCAATTAGACAGATTTAATTAGCGGTCCTCCCAAAGAGAATATTACTTATGTTTGTCAGTTGTAATTACACCACTGTGCAAAGGGAGTGTCGCACCGGGGCGTTTTGGGTGCGTTCTTTGGGGTTAGGGGAGAAGGGTTTGGTGGTGGCAGTCGACAAATTAGAGGGCTGGTTAGAATTATGAAGCCTTTCCAAATGAGTGACTTTTAAACATACTTGTATGGCTTTCCTTATTATCAAGGAGAAAGCAACATGTTGTTAGGGAGACAGTACGGAGACATATGACTGATCGATAGACATCATTTGCTAATAGCCTGAGCTTATGTCCAATGACCTAGGGTCTTAAGCCAAAACATGCTCACTGAGGTACTATTTGAGCCAATGTATTTTTTTTCTACCCTCGCATACTTGGCACCTGATGGCCTGACTGGTTAATGTGTGCAAATTGTCATTGCAAGTGCTTTTATATCAAGCACCAGCGCTCAGCAGTTCTTTTAGAAGGTGACTTCAGCATTACTCCCCTCCGTCTCGTTTAGTGTGTAGATCCATTGTTGAATACAGTGCGGTCTTGAGCAAAGTTATGAAACTGCCCTCATCTTAAACTGTCCTTGAGCTTTCAGTGTTTTTTTCTCCAGTGAGGTGAAGAAACTCTCACAGAGGTCTCTTTATGCTGCATTTTACATCAATGCACAGAGAATGGTGATGTCATGCATGCTGAACACCGACACACATATATACACACACACACACACAAATTCAACGTTTTCCAATTTCCAATTCTATCACAGGAAACAGCCAAGGGTTCCCTGAGCGGTAATGAATTAGCCCGTGTTGATAATTTATGCAACCACAAGTCGAAAACCCAAGCCCTGCCTATTAGCAGAACTGCAAACATAGCACATGGTCAAATTGCTAGCCGCTTTGCCCCCGTTAGATTAATTCATTCATTCCTTTTTAACACTTTGTCAATAACTCCACCGTTTTTCAAAAAGGGGTAGAACAAACATCATGTTGCATAAACTATTAACTATTATTCTCGTTTTATTTGGCTCTCTTGGCCTCCTGAAGAAAATACTGCCCCAGCTCGGCCCAATTTGAGTTGTTAATCACACCAGAAGTGGAGGAAAGGTGTTTAATTTCCTCATTTATTAGCACAATGCTAATTATTTACATTTATCCATTAGCGAGTGTACATCATTTTCGTACTTTTTCATTCTGGCCCCCCGTGGGAATCAAAACCCACATCCCTGGCGTTGCAAGCGCCATGCTCAAACAACTGAGCCACACGGTTCATTCTAAGAGGTAAACGTATATACTGGCAGAGGAAGGCGAAAAGGGACCGTGGGATAACTATCACAGGGGTAGTTTTAGAGTTATGGTCGGGCAGTGTCTGAAGATACCTCTGATGTCATGACTTCTTGGCTGCTCCGGCGGAGCACGACTGCACTACCTTAGATCTCTCAAACTCGAGCTGATTTTGTATCAAACAATGGAATTCTGACAAAGACCACACAGTGGATATATTTAAACATGTAGGCGGTGTCCTACGGCGTTCTCTTTCAACTAGCTTTGTCTACGGAGTAAAATTAACAAGGGTATTGCTTTGCCCAGAACAAGAGCAATTTTGATTGATCAGAGGACGGCAAAATTATGATCTCCTGAGCATATTTTTGCCCCCTCAACAATACATTGTACTTTTTCTCCCGACAATGATTTTTAGGCTGCACATAATGTGACATCTCATTATGATATTCAACATACGTCCTCCGAGGCATGCTCCTGGTTATTGTGTTCGAGCAGGTAGCTTTTGACTCACTTTAGATATCAACTGATTTTCCATTCGACCTTGGAACGGACTGTGGAAAGCTCGGGAGAGGGAGATACCTCGCTCAATTAATTCCTCTCCTCCACCTCATCCTCCTCTCCCTCCCCTCAAACGAACACCTCTTTCATTAGGCTGTTTTGTTAATGGTACTTTAACACAGAGGTGCATTCTATGAAAGAGAAATGTACCGTCCTTGTCTTTTTTCCGTGTCTTCTTTTTACTTGGAATCTAAAACCATTTCCCGTTATTTTATGCAGTGTGGGCAACGGCTGTAACCAGTTGATTTAATGTCACATTTGATGTATTAATCTGCAAAGCTTTCTTAGCTGCACACCCCTAAGTCATGAGAGGAGTTATTTAAACTTTTGTCATTCTTTTTAACATTCTTTTCTTTTCATTCTTTTTAACAACCAAAGTAAATCATTTGACTCACTGGTTTAGTTTAACAATACTCCTTATCATTTCATTGTCCATAGTTTTGTCACGATCGTATTCGGGAAATGGACCAAGGCGCAGCGTGCATGACGTTCCACATATTTATTAATTGTGAAAACAGACAAAAAACAACAAAGAAAGAACTGATCGGACACTAAGTAGCGCTCAAATAGCACATACAAAAACAATATCCCACAAAAGCAGGTGGGAAACAGAACACACTAAATATGATCCCCAATTAGAGGTAACGACAATCAGCTGCCTCTAATTGGGAACCATACACAACCCAAACAAAGAAATACAACAACTAGACAAAAACCCCCCTAGTCACGTCCTGACCTAAATCACCATAGAGAACCCCGAGGGCTCTCTATGGCCAGGACGTGACAATTTTAGACTCGGACTATCAGTATTAAAATGTATTATATTTCTGTGCTTATGCCCTCATCACCAGCATCCACTCGTTAAAACAAACCTTGGTTCAGGTTGGGACATTAACTTGAAGAGGGAAAGTTTTGAAGCTCAAAACTAAGTTCCTAATTTGTCCAATTCTTGAAAAGGATGTACCCGCCTCGGTATCCTCTCCTGACAGATAACCAAAAGTATTGTTGGAAGGGAGCCACGACTGTTGTCAGCTGCATAGAGGCAGCGGCTGCTCAAAGCTGTTTCCAGCCTGATGTGTGTCTCATTAAACTTTAATGAAGAGAGTGAGTCACAATAGGTGGCTTTTGCGAGAGGGAAGGAAAAAGATGCTAATCAGCCATATCATGATGGGAAGAGCGAAGCTTTAAGGTGTGCTTCAGCCTCACTGGTATGCCAACCGCATTGGTTCTGTGTGTCATATTACCGCTTTAGCGTTAGCTTAACCAAGGTAAAGCAATAGCCATTTTGGATGGGATATGTGACCCAGCGCTCTCTGTAAAAGCCTTCTCTCGCTGTGAAAGAGAGTCAGCTTCCTGCTAAGAGCCTCAAGGGCCAGAAAAGCTGATGTAGGCCTTTGATTGTCTTTGTTTTGTTAAACGGAAACATTTTTGCTCAGGAGCGGGAGCTGCGTTAGTTATCTTGTCTTGCATCTCGAAGAACAGCGAGAGGAGCTTTCCCCCTTTCTGATAGCAGCACTTTGTGGCGCAGGCAGAGGAAGAGACAGGTTTACGCAATGTGGCAGAGACACATGCACACTCTCTTGTCACACCATCCAATATGCAGTTGTACACACGCTGAGATGCAGTACAAATACTCAAAACACACCCCAAGTGTCAACTGTCTGAGAAATCTGTTGTGTTTTGTGTCACATTTTTAGAATGCAGAGCCTTGCTGAATATTGTGATGTAAATGTTCAATCTCAATTTTCATGTTATTTTGTATTATTTTAAGGTTTATGTATAACTCGGATGGAATCAGAAAATAGTATTATTATTATTAAAAGAGTATTATTATAGTATTACACTGAATAACTGTTTAGAACTTGACAATAGTATGAACGCAGTGCACGCATGCACATCTCAATACGTCACTTTCCCTTGCTCGCTCGCTATCTCTCTCTCTCTCTCTCTGTCTCTGTCTGTCTGTCTCGCTCTCCCACTCACACACACATTCTTGTTGATTCTAATATCTTATTGATTGTGATTATGTCTGCTGTCTTCCTTTGGCTCTCTCCCCTCCCACTCCTCTCACTTGCACTCAATGAGCTCACAGCTATGGTTTCCTCTTGGTTTTCACAGAGGACCAACTGCCTGCTGGTTTCCCCACCATTGACATGGGCCCCCAGTTGAAAGTGGTAGAGCGAACTCGCACGGCCACCATGCTCTGTGCCGCCAGCGGCAACCCTGACCCAGATATCTCCTGGTTCAAAGATTTCCTGCCTGTCAACACCACCAACAACAACGGACGCATCAAGCAGCTCAGATCAGGTAGGGTGTCACTGCCGCCACCGGATCTAAACCGGGAGTACTATTTTATATTTGCACCCCAATCCCTTCCGTTTCTGGTCTCTCGTTCTCCTCCTCTTCTTCTTCTTCTTTGGCTTTGATTTAGTAGGTAATGGCATTGTTTCTACTGCTGCTTCCTCCTCCTCGACTGTGTGTGTCCTGGTGTGTCTCGTCTGTTCCTCCCACCCCTGCCTCCAGTTTTGTCATGGCTCTGTCGGTTATCTCCATGTTTGTTGCCGCTTCAGTCTGACTCTCTCATTGCTCACTGCTGTGACTGTTCTTCTGACGAGTTTATTTTCTTTTGGTTTAGTTGATTCCCTTTGACTGCCCCGGTGCAGTGTTTGACGGATCCATTCTCTTCTTTTGATTTCCTCAGTTTTTATCACTTGATTACTCTTAAACGATTAGTATTCAACGTTGGGCTTCATTCAGAACTTGCAAAGGAGCACCCGTGGTTTTTAGCAATTGAGTTGCTTTCTAAGACAGCAAGTGAAAATTGCCGAACAGAGTGAATAGGCAGACATTTAGACAATTTCCTTTCTAATTCTTTGTCCTTTTGGTTGTGATTTAACAACGAAAGCTCCTTTCAAACTAACAGTTGTACTAAATCAGAAAAGAAAAGCTAGCCTAACTTCGATGAAGGCAACTTTTCCTTCCGGAATGTTTTCCGGCCATAAGTAGCCACAGTAGTGTGTGAGACTTGTGTCTAGCTTTCCCAGTCCCTTGACTCTCTCTGGATATACTCAATGCTTTTCCGCGTAGACTCCAGCTTTCGCTTCCCTATGCCTGTGGCTTATTCCCAATATTTCCACATCCTGATCCCCTGAATATTCAAAGTTTCCTTTTGATATTGATCTAGCATTAGAAATTATATATGCTTATCGTTACTTAACTCATAGTTTGGCTAGCAATATTTGCTAATAGCAAGCTGTTTAAGATTTCTCACTACTTCTGGCACACTTAGTCTTCTATGTTTGACCACCTGTCTTCCCAGATTCCACAGCTGTCCTTTGTTAAATTGTCTTGTTAACCCACCTATGCCTTGTTGTTGTCAACAGAAACTGTGTAAATTAACACTTTTTTTTATGTGCGACTTTCATTCTCCTGTGACGTAGAGTTGATAAAGATTTAACTCTGACAAAAAAAAAACTATGTAACTAAACCTAAGGAATATAATCATATTTTTATGCTGTCTTTCTTCTCTCCGTATTTAAATCTACAGAATCCTTTGGTAAGTGCTTAGTTCTGAAGCACACTTCACTCCCCACTAATTTTTCTTCATGTTATAACTATTAATAAAATGCATGGCATGCATTTTACTAACAGTTAGTGTAGACACAAAGATAACCCTAGCGGACACACATATACCCCCACCCCCCCACACACAAAGTTTTCCTATAAGCCATACAGGCACCTTTTCCAGAGCACACACATTTCACCCAGCTTAAGCCCAGTATATGCCATATCTACCACCTATCTAGCCTCACTGTATGGTATCCTCTCACTCAATCACTCACTCACCCACTTACCCGCTCACTCACTCAATCATGTAAAGCCTACTAGCATTATAGAGATTTAAGCAGATGTTTAACGATTACTATGAGGTCAAGCTAAAAGGTTCCAAGTCTCTTAAAGGAGTCTCTTCCCTCTCATATTCCAACTTCTCCAAGCCTTTCCTTCAGTAGATGGTCTTCAGAAGCCATGCCACTTCCAAAATGGCTGCTCCCATGAGGCACACCACTGCACAAGTTCTCTGACCTTCTCTGACCTATGATACCTTCCTATGATGAATCCTGTCTTTTTTTTAACCAATAGAGTAGAGTTCTCTCTCTTTCTATCTCTCTCTCTTTCTTCTTTCTCTTTCCTCTAGTACTCATTATTTACGTACTCTGATAAGTCTAATTTGATTCTTCTTCCAAAGCCCCCAGACTCTATCTTCTCGTACTAATGCTTCTTCTTTCTAATCTTATTTGCATTCATATTATCCACCCAGGTGGTACACCAATAAGAGGTAAGAGTGCTGAACTGACGTTCACAGAATGAACAAAGCAACTTCATTCTTGCTGTCGTCCCATCCATCCGCCCGTCCGCCTCCATTTCTGTCCTGTTTCCCGACTCCGAATCCCATTTAGTTCCCATTATCGACTTTCCTTTTTATTTGTCCTGTTCCGTTGACTTCATCCAATCTCCATTTTTTGTCTATGCTTTACTTCCTCTTTTGAATTTTGATTTGAAGAGCCTTTTTCAAATAACTCAGTTGTGATATGCTTGCTCTGGCTCAAAGAAGCATATCCAATGACAACTTATTTTTTTCGAACTCAAATATTTTTATTTCATTTTTTTGTTTAATTTTTGGCCATAGCGACTCATGTGTCCCTCTTTTTGTCCAACTAAAACAACCAAACATTTTTCCCCCTTAGCTGCTCTTGTTCAGCACTAAAATGATGCACAGATGCTGTGGAATCACGCAGGCATGCTGAAGACAACATTGCCTTTCCTCTGCTTTTTTCTCCCAAAGAACTGTTTCTGTCTTTGCAAGTCTATTTTTTTATTTCTTCTATTTGCTTTCCTCTCCTGTACCTTCTGTAAAAAAAAAAAAAAAAGCCCAAACAACTACTTTTTTGATAAAGTTTCTCCGGGTGCTTTTTTCTCTTTCACCTGTTTTTCTTACTTTTCTTGGGTTTGAAGGCAATTTTACTTTTTGACATTTTTTTTTATTCTTCAAGGTTTTGGGGAAGGCAAACAGTTGAGTCAGGCGAGGACCTGGCAGGTCCATTTTTGCCATTTGGGAGTTGGAGAGTGATTGATGCATAAGCCATTTTCCCCCTGGTCATATGACACCACACTGCGGATCCCATTGGTGGATTTTTATGGGTGTCTTTTGTAGCTTTCACAAGCTAACGCAGTCAGTGGTTGGTTGCCTTCTTGTCGGCTCAAGGCCATGAATTTTGAATTTTGTCTTCTAATACAATTGCATTTTATTTTTCAGCTAAGGGTTGTCAAAAGGTTGTAAGTTGTGCCGACATACATTTCTTGCTCTTTGGAAAACATCTGCATGTCAAACATTTTGTGACAGAGGGTGATATATTTGTAATACGATATTATGATGAGTATTTTTTTAACATATCTCAGCGGCATTCCCCCTCCCCGTTTTTGTAAGTGCTGCATTTTTCTAACCAACTTTGACTGGATGAAGTCCTAAATCATTTGATTGATATTGGATCTGTGATTAAATATGCTAAAATTCATATCCAAATTTATTGTTTTAATTGTCCTCCCTTGTTATGCTACTTTTGTATACTGTAAACCTCTTTTGTTTGATCCATGCTTCCTTGAAGCAGTTTCACTCATTCCCATATTGACAGTCCAGTGAAATGTTGTACATTGCAGGGCTTGCCCCTATCCCTCAAAGTCGAGCTATATGACATATTTTAACACTGGCCTTAAAGTTGAGTGCCTTTTTAGACCCTGCAACATGTATGTAGGTTTGTTTGTATCCCCTGGTGTCAATAATGAGGTAAATGTTAAATATTAAATATTTTTCCATGGTTGTTAAATGTAAATTTTTTCCCCTAAGATTTCTGTAGGCCTGACAGTGTAGCAATCCGACTGCAACTATCCATGATTACTATAATTCAAATGTATTTTGTTAATAATGACAGAATAAACGTAATAAAGATGTCACACATTTAATACATCAGACTAGGGGAATGGTAGGGGAAAATCTGTCAAGTTACAAGAAGAATGCCTATTTGCTCAACAAATATGGTTGTGTTGGTCAATGGTAAAGTGAACTATCCTCTGTGTAAATTATCCCTACATATACAAAAAATCCCTCTACGCTAGTTACAATGGTAGCCGATTTTACTCTGTACCCTCATCGATTAAAAAAAAGTCTAGGAGTGAGGGGGCCACAATGACATGTTGGCCTTCTGAGCAGTCTAAAAGAGCAAGTCTAGGAGTGAGGGGCCACAATGACATGTTGGCCCCTGAGCAGTCTAAAAGAGCAAGTCTAGGAGTGAGGGGCCACAATGACATGTTGGCCCCTGAGCAGTCTAAAAGAGCATGTCTAGGATTGAGGGGGCCCCAATGACATGTTGGCCCCTGAGCAGTCTAAAAGAGCAAGTCTAGGAGTGAGGGGGCCCCAATGACATGTTGGCCCCTGAGCAGTTTTACAACAAGCACGTTTTTTTATGTTTGTCAACTCAATTCAAAATGGCAGACACTTAACCAATCGTGTCCGGCACCTATCTTCTATTCCCACGCAGGGGCCCTCCAGATTGAGCAGAGCGAAGAGTCCGACCAGGGAAAGTACGAGTGCGTCGCCACTAACAACGATGGAACCCGCTATTCTGCCCCTGCCAATCTATACGTTAGAGGTAGGAAAGCAATGATCAAACAACAACGGTATTCATCTTTGGAAGAAAAACATTTAAGTGGTATATTATAGTACAACTGGTGAGATGGGTGTTGAAACTGGGTAATTCTGGGTACCGGAGTTACTGATCCAGTCCAGAGGTCCATGTCCAATGAGGTGTTTGTAAGTATGGCTGTTTTGTTCTATTAGACCTACCTGCACTGATTTGAACCTGTGTGTTCTGTTGTGTTTTTCTGTTATTTTTCCTAAGTCTAACTCCAATGACTTGACTGCTTGGTGTGTTTACCTACTAATTGACTTTTACTCCTAAATGTACCTTGAGGGGAAATGGGTGGACAATCCCTTCACGAATCCCCTCTATTCATAGTATCAGATCCTCTCTGATCTTTCTGTTTCTCTTCTCTTTTGAGCAACATTGGAAGGACATCTTTAACTCTCATCTCTCTTTGTCAATACAGTATTAAAAGTGCTGAGATTATATTAAATAGTAATTGTATGTAGTTATCATTAAATCTTTCATTTTACCGCCGTGTTGAAAATTGCAACAACGTTAATGTCTATGCTAGTGTTGATAGCATCAGCACATACATTTATTTGCTGATTTTCTTATAAGTGATAATTCATTGATAGGTAACACTGTGTATTGTGGCTTTCATAACACCTTCTTGAGCTATTACAAATCTTTGTTCCAATTGTCATGAACTGTCTATGTGAAAGTCACATTACATAGTTGAAGTCCAGTGGAATAAGTGTTTTTTTAATAAATTCTCTACTGATAAAATGAAGGTCTTATGTGATGCCGTGTCCATTGTTACCTTTTCATAGATCAGTTGTTAAACGTAATGGATATTGTTTTTTTCATATTAAATGGAATAGTTTTTCATACATTTTGTATGAATATTTTAACTGGCATCTGTAGGTATTTTTCTTTCAAACACTAAGCTCTATGATTCTGTCCGAGCCTTGTGGTTTGCAGTGTCATCACAGATCATCAATTTAAAACACAGTCAATGACAATACCTAGAATACTGAATAATGAACTAATTGATTTTTTATTGTGTGGAACAAACTTAAAGTGGATATTGACCAAATAAATGCACAGCGATGTCTTTCTGGATATCATATTATTACTTTTTGTATTGCTCACATTTTCAACATGCAGAACATGTTTATGTAAAACCCAACCTGCGTATAGCAAAAATATGGTCATCCTTAGCACTCGATATAAGCCAGCCACATGACTGGGACAGGATTATATGATATGCTAAACATAGCAAATTATTTCAGCCCTCAAAATGCTTAACATTTTTAATTGGTGCTATAGGACCTCTGCCTCTAAACCAGGGTGTGAGGGCAATGCAGCGGACTCCCTGTCCCCATGTGACAGGAAGTCCTTCACATTTTTTACGTAGCAGTTTGAACGCCTTGAACATGGCCTTTTTACTCTCTCTGTGTCTCCCTTGTTTTCTTCTCCTTTCCTCATTTCATTGTGTTCTGCATCAAACCCCCTACATCCCTCAGAGCTGCGAGAAGGTTGGTGTGTTTTTACTTTTATACAAAACTGAAACTAAAGAAACAAATTTATTGCAACCGTCCAAAAACACAATTCTCAAGAATACAAAACAAATCAATTTTTCTCTCTTATTTTGTTTGCTTCTTGGTTCATTATCATTTATATTACCGATAGCCTTGTATTACTACTGTTGTTTCTGCTGAGTTGCTCAGTTCATATTTTCCATGAAGAATGCCCTTGGTCTTGGCTACGATGCTTGACTGTCCAAAAAGTGGTGCATGTCGTGGGAGGAACTGTGCATCTTTGGGGTGGTTGGGAGGGTGTGGGATAATATTTGCATCTTCGGGGGAGTATTTGCATGGTGACCTGTTTATGCTCAAACTAGAGATCCCCCCTCCCCTCTGCTCTCAGCCCCACCCCCGCCCCTTGCCCATCGGTGTCCTTAGCTTGTCAGTGTTCCTGCTTGGTTACTCTGGCCAACGGCGTGACAATGGCACAAAAAAAGCTCAGCGCCAACATGAGCCGGAGCTGGAAGGGTGTCCTCCATCACTGCAGGCTCCTGTAATGAACCGCTGCCACGCTCTGCGGCCTGCCTAGCTAAGACTGGATGCACATCCCTCTGTTGCTCTTCATCATAGTCTCAGAGAAAGACATGTTTTAAAACCTCTAAGCTAAATTCCCCTTTGTTATAATCAGTGGCGAGGTTTAGCGCTCAGCGGTTAGCCTTGTGAGATGTACAGTACGCTGCCTCTGCAAAGGATTTTTCCTACAGAGGCGTTCATGAAAAATTATGTATTTGGAGCATTAGCTGCAAGATTTGACAAATGTAATGATATTCAAATGAGTATGATAACATTATGTCTTGGGGGAGCAGGATCCAATTGGATATTAATTAAATATGAAGCGGGTGAAAAGTTGTATTTAATAATGTAAGTAGTTCTCTGAGATTCCTTCTCTCTGGAGAGGCACAATCTGCTTAGCAGAATGTCCTGTATTAAATGTGATGGCGGTTGAACGCATTAGCTAATTCTACATGTAGATGCATGCTTGTAGGGTTAGCAAACAATGCTATTAGCAAACAATGCTATTTTAGCTAGCGCTCAGTTTTACATCACATCACATTAATGTATATTAATGGCCACATACTGCGGGAAAACCCAATGGCTCTTGCCATTACATTAGTCAAGGCTCATTTTTGTGCCCCATATTGGAGAGGAGCTTGTTTAATTTTAATTAAAAGTGATTGGGACGATGGGAGTGTTTCACCCTTTATTAGTATCACCGAGGTTCACCGCCAAAGCACCTGAGTGATTAATCTTTCCAAGGCACATGGAAGAGCAAACAGCATTCCCCAAATACTCCCACCATTACGAATCTGCGTATCAAAGGAGATTGGCATATTGGGACCTATATTAATTCTGAGTACTATAAGCAGTAACACTGACTTCATTCCTTTAATCAAATTTCTCACTAGACATTTTTTTAAATCCTAACCCATTCCCCCCGTATCTGCCCCAGCCCCTGTCCCTTAAATATGCTCACCCTGTATGGTGTGTTTGAATCGTATGTGGTTAACTAACTTAGTTAAACCTCAGAAAAACGTTGTGATTTGTGTTGTTGCCTCTGCCTATCCCTGTCCTGTCATACTGTAGCACTTTCCCTAATCTGTCCAGTGACACTGTAAATTCGTCCTGCCCTAGCAACTCTAGCTTAATAATAGCCAGTAGTGTTAATTTCCCAGTAACCCAACGCTGCCAGCCTAAACCTTACCTCCATCCTGCCAGCCTAACTCTAACCGCCCTCCCCATGTTTGATATCTGTTTTTTTTGTTGTTACTATTTATTTTCCCTCTCAATCCTCCTCTCTCCTGCTTGTGTGCATGACAGAGAGTCCAAGCCACCACGACAGGCTCCAGCCTTTTACTTCATACTGGATGCTGTTTCTTTTCACTTTCATTTTCTTTTCAATCGATTTATTTTTCGATCGGTTTCAAATTTGGATATGTTTTTTTCTTGTTGTTTCTACTCGAACATGGTTATTTTGGAATGTGTATCCACTTTTTTGATCTGAGAAGCAGAGTTGCACTCTATTCCATGTACCGTAGTTGGATGTGTTCCCACCACGGGCCGTAGTATGTGTGATGTGAGAATGTGACGCGGCACATTTACTTCACATCAACTGGAAGAACGCAGCATTGAAGTTGTTCTCTTGTACACTTCACTCTGGCATGCTGTCGACACTCCAGTTCCTCTGTGCTGTTCTCTTTATGTCTGTATGGATGGTATCATTTGTGCATGTTGTTTGTGTAGTCATTAGTCCGTAGCTAGTCCCATCTTTGAGGCCTGGACTGTGTTTAAATATATTACATTAGATATAAAAGTTACATTTCGGGCAAGTTGTATTGTAAATGTAAATATTTTTGTTATCCGTCTGTATACTGTAACTTATGAGTCTCTTTTTTTCTCGGCCGTTGATGGGAAACCTTGGCCTTGTGCGGTTTGTACGAGTTGTTATCACTGCCTTTTGTCTTTTGCAGTGCGCCGGGTACCCCCCGCGGTTCTCCATCCCGCCCACGGACAACGAGATCATGCCTGGAGGCAGTGTCAACATCACCTGTGTGGCGGTGGGCTCCCCCATGCCCTACGTCAAATGGATGCTGGGAGCCGAAGACCTGACGCCTGAGGACGACATGCCTATTGGACGAAATGTTTTGGAGCTCACTGATGTCCGCCAGTCTAACAACTATACCTGCGTGGCCATGTCCACTCTGGGGGTCATCGAGGCGGTGGCGCAGATCACGGTGAAAGGTAACGCACGTTTACTTCTTTCTGTCACGTCTAATCCATCCCAAGCCTGGATTAGATGCTAGATTGAGAATCAGTGAAAGGCTCATCTCTCTACCTGGTTAGTTAAATGCCAGAGCTCTATATCCCTGTTGGTGGTGTGTACGTGTGTGTGTGCGTGCAACATAGTGGGTATTGTTTGGTCTTCTCAGTAGGCAGGGTACTTATCGGAGTGTAATCATCTCCTCCAATTCATACCAGGGAGAGAGAGATTCCAGATTGTCGTCCTCGTGTACACACACCAACACACAGAAGTACATGCACACACACGGCTTTGTTTCTCCCAGACATAACAGAGGGATATTAGTCACAATATAACCAAGGCTGCCTGGAACTTCCCCCAATTTTACAATTGAGATGGCATATAAAGAGAGTCCATCGCCCTCATATCTCTCGACTCGTGTCACTGGTGTAGGTATTAAAGCAATAAATTAACCCACTACATTATTTAAGAGATACACATTGGAATTCTCTGGCTAACCGAAGCTTCCAGGGCTTTTGGCCTTTTATCTGTTTAACAATAGTTCAAATATGGTTATAATGCACTGATGTGGCATACTAATGCAAGGTAAAACATGTATACACTGAGTGTACAAAACATTAAGGACACCTTCCTAATATTGAGTTGCACTCCCCCCTTTTTCCCTCAGAACAGCCTCACTTCGTCTGGGGCTAACAACACCCGTGCCAATATATCCTCCAAACACCGGCTTCTCTGGCATTATCACTTAATTATACCATGACATTGTTGAATACTCCTTTCTGATTGGCTTGAAGGCCATTCTAGAGCGTGCATTATTTCCCTATAAAGCATGGTATATTTGCACGGTAGAATTCAATGGCTATAGTAAATTTTTACATGTTTTGTTTGAGCTGCTTTTGAAAGCAAAAGTCAAATAGAAAACAGTATTGTTATTGTTAACTACAATTTTCATAATAGCAAGCTAGGACTGATGGTATGGTTAGCTAAACTAGCAAGTCTGTTTGTTTCATTACCACGGCAACTACTGTAGCTATCTAGTGAACTTGGTAGCTACTTCAGTGGATGTTGAACCCATTCCTACCGACAAATGAACCCATTTCTAGTGGCAAATGTGTTCAATTATAGCCATGGTATAAAAGGGACGGTCGTGGAACACACCTTCCACGTCATTCCTTATTTTACATAGAACGTATAGCCCATCGTTGATTATCCCTTACATATGTATCTTATCTGTTTGTTATTCCAGCATTGCCCAAGCCTCCCGGCATTCCTGTGGTGACGGAGCGCACGGCCACCAGCATCACGCTGACGTGGGACTCAGGAAACCCAGAGCCTGTCTCCTACTACATCATCCAGCACAAGTCCAAGTTCTCAGAGGACACATACAAGGAGATCGATGGCGTGGCCACCACTCGCTACAGCGTGGGCGGCCTCAGTCCTTACTCGGACTACGAGTTCCGGGTGGTGGCGGTGAACAACATCGGGCGTGGGCCGCCCAGCGAGGACATCGAGGCCAAGACGGCTGAGCAAGCGCCCAGCACGGCGCCCAGGCAGGTCAGGGGTCGTATGCTCAGCGCCACCACAGCTATTATCCACTGGGACGAACCAGAGGAGGCCAACGGGCAGATTATGGGCTACCGTGTCTACTACACCATGGACTCTGCCCAGCAAGTCAACACATGGGAGAAGCAGATAGTGCGTGGATCAAACTTCCTCACCATTCAGGGCCTCATCCCCAACAAGACCTATTACATTAAGGTGCTGGCCTACACGTCCGTGGGTGATGGACCTCTCTCTGCAGATCTACAGATCATAGCAAAGACGGGAGGTAAGATTTGTGTGTGGCCTACGTGTGTTTTTGTGGACCAAAGCCTTAAAATTGACAAATATGTTAACTGTATATGAGTTGGGCTATAAATACTTGTAGGAGCTGAAGCTCTGCAATCTGTGAGTTATGAGTAAACAAACAAATCATCTAACTCTACAAGGGAGATAATATCATCGGGCTAATTTGACAGCCAAGTGTCTTTCTGGGAAAGCACACCACTCAGTCTTTTTAGTCAGATCAAAGTATCCTCGTTTTTGACCACAGCTGTAAACACATTTGAAATCTCTTTTTGTTCTTGAGTGCCAAGCAATTTCTATTTGGCATTCTGAATGACAAGAATCATAGTTTATTAAACATTATAAACTAGGTGGTTCAAGGCCTGAATGCTGATTGTTTGACAGCCGTGGTATATCAGACCATATACCACGGGTATGACAAAACAAGTATTTTTACTGCTCTAATTACGTTGGTGACCAGTTTATAATAGCAATAAGGCACCTTGGGGGTTTGTGGTATATCGCCAATATACCACGGCTAAGGGATATAATAACTGCCCTTAGCCGTGGTATATTGGCAGTATACCACACCCTCTTGGGCCTTATTGCTTAAGTATACAACAAGTGGTTTGGAATTCCCATTGTTAGAGCCTATCCTGCCTTTGATATACTACACATTATACACATGGCCAGTACATTCATAAAACGTGCCCTTGTTTAAGTCGTTACCTAGCAACACACTACTACTACTACTACTACTACTACTACTACTACTTTTACAGATCCACTGTCTCATCTGCCCAGACATGCAACTTATAAACTTGATCACTGTAAAAAGTATCTAGACATTATCTCCGACATTTGCAACATTGTTGTAATATTGAAATTCAGGCAGGCAGCTTTTCTCAGACAGTCTAAATCATGATTCCGCATAATTTTTATTGATATATACAAAGGAAAGTAAATAGAGAGACAGGTAAAATGAAATGAAATGCAGCTAGTTAGCTGTCTTTCCAGCTTTAGTATGAAGTGATTGTGTTAGCTGTGTAGTTGGCTAGTTAGCAAGTGGGGGATGAGCCTACATAGCAAACATTTTTGTTTGTCATAGCAACCTGCAAAGTTCTGGAACTATCAACCAGCGCTTGGGTAGTTTTGCTTTACATGGCAGTCAATATGAATAGAACTAACGACCAGAGAATGCCTAAAATAGCACGTAGTTGGAAAAACTGATGGTTTAGGAAATAATCTAGATTTGTTTAATGCTGGTAACCCATTTTATAAAAAGCAATAATACACTCGAGTCCATGTGTTATGACATTTTTATCATGGCTGTGGTGGTGTACCCCACTCGGTTTCGCCCCCGTGACTATGACTACGTCCCAGCCATGATAAAAATGTCATAACACATGGCCTCTCATGTATTATTGCTTAAGTATAAAATCTGACTTGAGACCTTGAATACTTACTGAGCATAATTTAGACTGCCAGTCAAATAAATTTCAACTTCTTTTCCTTAAATTATTTTCTAATCCAATATGATGAACTTGTATCTGTTTAGGGAAATAACAGTAATAGCATTGTAATAACATGTAGTTGCAATCACAGGTAATAGTAATAATTTATTAATAACAAGTTACTACAAATGTTATTAGTAGTAAAGAATAGCCACGGTAGTGCCAGCAGCAGCACTTGTCAAATACCTTTAGCAGCAGTATGGTGGGCATTGCAATGAGTATCATTGGTTTAGTGGGCCAAATGTGTATTTGTATTGCTTTTCCAGTCCCCTCTCAACCGACCGACTTCAAAGGGGAAGCCAAATCAGAAACGAGCATTCTACTATCGTGGATAGCCCCAGCACAGACCGGACAAGACAATCAAATCATGGGATATGAACTTTTGTACAAGAAGGGGGATGACAAGGAGGAGGTAAATAGTTTCTCATATTCAAAAAACAGCTATATTGGCCCAAATATATCTTACATCCAATGCTACACGTTTTCTTGAAGTCCTGAACTGATGACATACCATTTTCTCAACAGAAACGCATCAGCTTTGAGCCTACCACCACCTACCTGCTGAAGGACTTGAAGCCCTTCACTACTTATACTTTCCAGCTAGCCGCGCGCAGTAAGCACGGTATCGGGGCCTACACCAATGAGATCTCTGCAGAAACCCCTCAAACACGTAGGTCCTCTTCCATATCTCAGCTCTGGCCAGACAGTTTACCACTGGATGTGGAAACTCCTTGGAGAGAAAATACCATTCTTATATTTTCAAATGCATCTACCTTTGGCAATTTAGAATTGCATCCGCTAATTCCAATACCTTTTGCCAAAAACAGGTCAATGACATGATAAAGAATAATTGTAATTGAAAGAGATGGATGACTCTTAATAAAAATAAATGTCATCGAAAGAGGTGGATGACCTTGAAAATGGACTAGTTCTGCAACGATTGGAGCTGAAACAGTGTGTTTTGATGTCTAACTGACAATGCACCTATTCACTTTGAAATGGCTGCATGGACAGAGTTCACCAGGGCTCTCCTGTGAAGTCAACAGACAAGGTCAAACTATATTACCTCCTCTTCAACACCTTTGATGTGCAAAACATCCCAACCAAAAATAGAGCTTTGAATTATTCATAAAAATTTATATTTCCTATTTATTTGACTGTCTGTTGTTTTTTATTAATGGAAGTGCATGTTATCCCGCTATTTGAAAGCCTTGTCTCTTGACTTTGTGTGTAAGCAACGTCAGAGTATTTGCGTATTGAGACTGAGCTTTCTATGGAAACAAAATTCTGCCCATTTTATCTGGAGGTCAGAGGGGTTTCCCTTTCTCAGTAGCATAATTGGTAATGCCAACCCCTTAACAAAAACATTTAACAAACAATTGGATGGACTACAAATTCCATAGAAATCTCAAAAGCAAATAGTATCACTGAAGATAGAGAATTACCTTATTACCACACAATAAGACCTCAGGTTTATTGAAATGACAAAATTGATCAAGGCACCAAATTGAAAGCTAAGTACAAACAAGTAGTGTATTGACTATTAGAAAATAGAACATTACATTTCAAAAACTGATTTGAAATATTATTTGTAATATATTTAAAATGAACCGGAGGTCTGTGCAAGACAAAAAGGCAGAGAACAGGTAGGTATTAAGTTCAAAAAGTCCTAACACGATGGGAGGTACCGAGAAAAGATGTCTGCATGCCAATGTGTTGAGACTTTCAAAAGTCAGTCATATATCCTTGGGAAGTTCTCTTTTGTACGATCAGGCTTTTACCACAAACCAACAGGCTTCGGAAAGGTTGGTGACCAATACAACTTTTTACACCTTGCTAGAGTTTAAGCATCAACCTTTATGTTTTTGGATTTGTGGTAACTGCTTGGCAAATGTATTATATTTGGTTGGAATTTATTAGTATTTTATGTGATCAAGTGAACTTTTACTGAGCAGTCATTTGATACGTTTATAAGAAATTTGGGCTTAGTCTTGGTTATAAGCCGAAGATATGAATCCCTAGAGTGATAATTGTTTTTAGGAAAGAATGTCACATTTTTCATTTACAAAGGTAGGTTACATATTGTGAAGGTGTCCTATTATCTCATGACAACCCCATCCATACATCCTCATTGTGTGTGTTTTTATTAATTGAGTTGACCTTGTTTGAAAAAGTGTTAGTCTTTTGTCTTTGCCTTTTGTCTCATTTGATTGTGATACCACTTCTTTGCAAACATTTTTTTCAGTGCTTGTGCTTCGTCCTCATTTTGTCATATTTATTTTCCCTTTCCCTTTTCTTTATTGTTTGTTCGTTTCCACCACCATCATCCCAACCCAAAAAAACTTCAACCTACCTGTGAAACCCCTCCTCGAAACAAACAAAATGAAACAAAACCCCAACTAAAATGGTTGATCCAATCAAACAAAACCCTGCTCCTCTTCCTATCCACTCCTCCTCCAATCAGAGCCCTCAGCTCCACCTCAGGATATCAAGTGCTCTAGCCCCAGCTCCACCAATATCCTGGTAAGTTGGCGGCCCGCCTCCTACGGAGTTACAGAATGGGATCATAGTTAAGTATGCCGTCCAATATGCCGCCACTGAAGGGGAGGACACCACCACCCGAAAAATATCCGACATCCCTCCAGAAAGCTCCCAGTACCTCTTGGAAAACTTGGAAAAATGGACGGAATACCGTGTGACAGTGACTGCTCACACAGATGTGGGTGAAGGACCTGAAAGTTTACCACAACTCATCCGCACCGAGGAGGATGGTATGTTTTTCCGAAACCGCTGCCCCCGTTGCAAATCCAGTCTGCCCTCTAACCTCTAACCCCCTTCAGATACTGTCTAACAGCATCAACAGTCCCTCTGACCTAGCATCCCTCTCTTCTTCTTCCTCCTGCTTCTATCAAAGTTGGCAACACTCCTAACTCTCATTATGAGCCCACTTTTACTAACTTGGACCACTTCTGTGCAATTTTTTTTTTTACCTAACAGACTGCCCTAACTTTTTTGTAAAGCTCATTTAACTTTTTGTCAGTATTTTTCTGCCTTTATCCCCTTATACTCAATTTCAACATATGGTATGGCATTTTCTCCTGCATCGAAGCACTTCAGGCCTTTGACTTCCAGTCCCAACTGTCTTTTTTTTTTGTATGAGAAAAACACTTTTGATTTTAACTGTTTTTATATGAATTTGACTAAATGTGAAATTATGGACAGTGGAAAAGGAAGGTTTCTTTTTTTTAAATGGCCAAAAAAACAACACATTTTTTTAAATATATATTTTATTTAACTTTTTCTTCACGCTTCATAGCCAAAATTCTTGCAGGGTGCTTCAAGCTTTTGAAGCATCCCCTTTGGCTCCTCTTTTCAATTTTAACAAACACATTTTTATTCCATGTTTTTAATCCACTACTCCCATTTTTGAATGTTTCCAGATTAGGTCAATTGTCAGACCTGTTTTTGGGGTTGTTTTTCTTTTCCCTTGCCATTGTTGAAATATTGATATCATACAGTGCTTGTTGCCGTATGCTCCCCTTTTGTAGATTTTTTCACCCCAGCATTTTGCTCTTTGGAGTTGGCCAGAAATTCAAAGGGGAGAAGGGGTTCTCTATAATCTTGACCTTCTTTCTTTTATCCCATGGTGTTCCTCCAGTTCCCAGCGGCCCGCCTCGTAAAGTCGAGGTGGAGACTGTCAACTCCACATCAATAAAAGTCATCTGGCGCTCGCCGATGCCCACCAAGCAGCACGGGCAGATCCGAGGGTACCAGGTGCACTATGTCAGGATGGTTAATGGGGAGCCCATGGGACAGCCAGCCATCAAGGACATCTTGATTGACGATGTGCAGGTAAGCACCCTCCTCCTCCGCCTTCCGCCCAAAACTCGCAGGTTCTCTCACCTTGAGAAGTTCTCTGACACAAGGACAGAGCATACGAGTCACACCTGCCAGAGTGAAAATACAAGGATACACTACTAAGCAGTATAAAGATTTGTTAAAACCACACGTTTTTACGATATGGTTTAAACCTGATGACACCAATTAGTTGTTCTCAGGATCTTTGAAACTGAGTCACCCATTGAGTAAATATATGATAGCTACACATTCATATGTTGTTGTGCATTTCTAGGAATAGACCTACGCAGTAGGGGACTCACCATCTGTTACTCTCAATATCTAGTGGAGACAATCACAGGAACTACATTGCATTCGGAAAGTATTCAGACCCCCTTGACTTTTTCCACATTTTGTTACGTTACAGCCTTATTTTTAAAGGATTAAATAGTTTTTTTCCCCCACATCAACCTAACACAATATCCCATAATGACAAAGCAAAAACAGTTTTTAGAAATGTTTGCAAATGTAATAAAAAAAAACTGAAATATCACATTTACAGTGCCTTGGAAAGTATTCACCCCCTTGGCATTTTTCCTATTTTGTTGCCTTACAACCTGGAATAAAAGTGACACTTAGATTACACACAGGTGGACTTTATTTAATTAATTATGTGACTTCTGAAGGTAATTGGTTGCACCAGATCTTATTTAGGGGCTACATAGCAAAGGGGGCGAATACATATGCACGCACCACTTTTCCTTTTTTTTTTGTAACAAGTTATTTGTTTTTCATTTCACTTCACCAAATTGGACTATTTTGTGAATGTCCATTACATGAAATCCAAATAAAAATCTATTCAAATTACAGGGTGTAATGCAACAAAATAGGAAAAACGCCAAGGGGGGTGAATACCTTTGCATGGCACTGTACATAAGTATTCAGACCATTTACTCAGTACTTTGTTGATGCACCTTTGGCAGAAATTACAGCCTTGAGTCTTCTTGGGTATGATGCTACAAGCTTGGCACACCTGTATTTGGGGAGTTTCTCCCATTCTTCTCGGCATATCCTCTCAAGCTCTGTCAGGTTGGATGGGGAGCGTTGCTGCACAGGTATTTTCAGGTCTCTCCAGAGATGTTTGATCAGCTTCAAGTCCGGGCTCTGGCTGGGAAACTCAAGGACATTCAGAGACTTGTCCCGAAGCCACTCCTGCGTTGTCTTGGCTGTGTGCTTAGGGTTGTTGTCCTGTTGTAAGGTGAACCTTCACCCCAGTCTGAGGTCCTGAGCGCTCTGGAACAGGTTTTCATCAAGGATCTCTCTGTACTTTGCTCCTTTCATATTTACCTCGATCCTGACTAGTATCCCACTCCCTGCCGCTGAAAAACATCCCCACAGCATGTTGCTGCCACCACCATCCTTCACCGTAGGGATGGTGCCAGGTTTCCTCCAGATGTGACACTTGGCATTCAGAGCTCTGTCAGACCATCGGGTTCTTGGCCCTTCTCCCCCGATTGCTCAGTTTGGCCAGGCGGCCAGCTCTAGGAAGAGTCTTGGCGGTTCCAAACCTCTTCCATTTAAGAATGATGGAGGCCACTGTGTTCTTGGGGACCTTCAATGCTGCAGAAAGTTTTTGTTACCCTACCCTAGAAATTTGCCTTGACACAATCCTGTCTCTGAGCTCTAAGGACAATTCCTTTGACTGTGGGACCTTATATAGACAGATGTGTGCCTTTCCAAATCATGTCCGACCAATTCAATTTACCACAGGTGGACTCCAATCAAGTTGTTGAACATCTCAAGGATGATCAATGGAAACAGGATGCACCTGAGTTCAATTTTGAGTCTCATAGCAACGAGTCTGAATACTTATGTAAATTAATATTTATATATTTATTTGGGGGAAAAATGTCTAAAAACAATTTCAGAATAAAGCTGTAACGTAAACAAAATGTGGAAAAAGGGAAGGGGTCTGAATACTTTCCGAATGCACTGTATGGGGCATTAATTGAAATGCGATGGATCACACATCTGTAAATCCAATGGAACTGACATAATCAATGACTTATTGGGGGTCAGTGAATGACATCTCTTAGGGGTAAATCATCCGTAAGTATATGTGTCTTGTCTGTGGCTTCTCCTATACTGCTATCTCTACTCTACTATCTCGCTAGTGACCGCTGACTCTGTACTTAGACTTTGTTTTGTTTTCTCTCTTCTTTCCTCTCTCTCACATCTTAATCAGTGGGAATATGATGATTCAACTGAACATGTGAGTAGATACAGAGCCCTGATACAGTTAATCCCGTTCCCCCTTCATCCCCCTGCATGCTCTGTCTCCTCTGTTCATGACCTTCGCATGGTTTTGACTGTATTGAACCTCACATTACCTCTTAACTGTTCTGAATCCCGCTAAGACAAAAAGAGAAAAACATACACTAACTGCTTGTTTTCTACTTGTAAATTGATATGGATTGGCTTGACTAACAGAAATCCATAGCCAACATAAGACTTTTCATAAATGCTTAGCGGTGTTGATTATAATAAACAAGATTTTCGAAAGGGGACCTAGTTTCAAAAAGATAATACTGTATGTTACCATTGGTAGTGCACTACTTACACCCTTGCCTTATCAATGCATGGAGTGACCTATGCTGACACCACCTGTCCAGATTGTTTGCATGGAGCGAAGGATCATATGCATTGAGCAAAGGATGGTGCTATATAGTGGCAGGACAGATTTGTACCAACCATATTCATTGCCAGTCATTCACTAATTATTGAGCTGATATCTGTGAGATAATGTCCTCTGGATTAATTACAGCATAAATGCATGCACAAAAATATGACCCCCACCCCGCAAAAATTCCCAAATTGCAGCAAAATCCCTAGCAAGAGTTCTAAAAAATCCCTATTATTCTAATCTACAGGAAATGGTCATCACAGAGCTGCAGGCTGAGACTATGTACTCAGTTGCCGTGGCAGCCTACACAACAAAGGGAGACGGAGCTCGCAGCAAGGCCAAGCTGATCACCACCACTGGCGCAGGTAAGGGAACTGTCATCACTGACAAATCTCCCCCTGCCCCTCTGCTAATGTACCCTGTGATCATCCCAAAATGCATTTGTGCTGTAGAGAGCTGTGAAAATTGCACCCAGTGAAAGGAAGCAAAAAAAATGCTAATCGACCTTTCCCCCCCATGGCTATTAAAGTGTGAATGCGGCTAATTGCCACCTCAATTATGACAACAATTGTAATTCCGCTCAGCCGCCGCTTTGACATTGGAATGCTCACAGGGGTTAAGGAACTAATGGAAAAATCAGGTGGGGAAATCGGGGAAGAAAAATACTTCAGAATTAATGGCAGCCCGACAGTCTGTTCAGCTCTCATTGGTTTCTTTTGAGAGAGAGGCATGACACAATCCAAATGGCAATTCAGAAATACTTTGCTGTGTGTGTTTGACATATAATTGCGCCGTCGTCTAATCTCGTCTGTAAAGCCTTCCACCTGCCTCCACCGGCGTACAGATACAAACGGCTAGTGTGTGTATGTTGGGGGGGATAGGAGCCTTCACTCAGTAAAGGCTTCAGAGGTATGCCATATTGGTTAGGTATCAAAGCAAACAGCATTAGCATTTATGCAAACAGGGTGTTAGCTAACTACTGCTCCCTTGGTGGGGTAAGACTACTCACGAAGTCATAACAGCATCAGGCAATGACAACCCTTTACGCTGTTATGAGTAGGAAAGGAGATCATATTTTGCTGTGGCTTGGGTTGTTTTGGGATGTCATCATCCTCTCATAATTGTCGTAATGTCTGTTGGATATTGCTTTTAAAATGCTATGGCAGTTTGAATGGGTTCTTTGCATGGTACTTTTATAAAAAAATTGTGTTTTGTCACTGCTCTTCTCTTAGTACCTGAAAAACCACGACTCATGGTCAGCCCCACCAACATGGGCACTGCCCTCCTCCAATGGCACCCCCCGGTTTTAACCTATGGCCCCCTGCAGGGCTACCGCCTCCGCTTCGGCCGCAAAGACGTCGACCCTCTGACCATCATTGAGTTCCCAGAGCGCGAGAACCACTACACCACCAAAGAGATCCACAAGGGGGCATCATACACCTTCCGCTTGTCCGCCCGTAACAAGGTGGGCTTCGGCGAGGAGACGGTCAAAGAAATCAGCACCCCAGAAGATATGCCTAGCGGCTTCCCACAAAGCATTGTAGCCGAGGGCGGCACTACCACCACCATTCAGGTGAGCTGGAATCCCCTGTTACTGGCGGAGCGCAACGGCGTTATCGTGAAGTATGCCCTGCAGTACAAGGACATCAACAGCCCTCGGAGCCCCTCGGAACTCTTCATCACCGCCCCCGGAGTCCACCGTCACCCTTGACAGCCTCAAGGCAGACACCACTTACGATATCAAAATGTGTGCCTTCACCAGCAAAGGCTCCGGCCCCTATAGCCCCAGTGTCCAGTTCAGGACACAGCCCTTGGATCAAGGTAGGACCCCACCCCAATTCAACCTCCCGCCCACCAATCCAACTTCACCCCACAGCCACCACCAACAGCAGCAAACTCGTCAAGCCATAGTGGCAGAAGAACAAACAGATTCATCCGATCTCAGGATTGTTTTAAAATCATCTGTATGTATACATAGCCCTCCCACCCCATAAGAAAGAAAGATATCGTGAACAGGTGGAGTAAGTATATATGTCCCATGTGTTGTCAGCCAAGCCAAAGGTGAGATTAAAGAGCTGCTGTTAATTAAAAGGTAAGATAAAAGTAAGCTAAGGTAAAATGGGAGTACTGTAGCCCTGCTAAGACCACTCTAGTGCTGGTTTCAGACTGGTTGTAACGGGAAACGTGTTCAGGTAAGAGGATTGTTGCTCCGGAATCCTTTAGAGAGGGTTGTTTGTTTCATGTCTAAATCATCTGCTCCCCCTTTCTTTCAGCAGTGTTTGCAAAAAACTTTCATGTGAAAGCTGCCATGAAGACAGCGGTGCTCCTCACCTGGGAGATCCCAGACAACTATAATGCAGCTCAGCCCTTCACAGTAAGAGCTTTTTGTATTTTAATCAACAATGTTCGAGGACAGCAATCCAGAAAATATTAAGTGACGTCTGCCAAAGATATAGTAGTCTTATACCATGGCAATTTCGAATACTTGTTCCTGATTGGCTTAAAGGGCTGTCTAGAGTGTGCAAAATTTCCCGAAAGCAAAAGTTGAATTAAAAACATTATTGGCATTGTTGAATACTATTTTCATAATAGAAAGCTAAGATTGATTGGTTTGGTTAGCTAAACTCGCAAGTCTGTTTGTTTGGTTAGCAAGGCAACTACAAGTTCTTCCACACCGATCTCGACAAACCATTTACAGTGGGGCAAAAAAGTATTTAGTCAGCCACCAATTGTGCAAGTTCTCCAACTTAAAAAGATGAGAGAGGCCTGTAATTTTCATCATAGGTACACTTCAACTATGACAGACGAAATGAGAAAAAGAAATCCAGAAAATCACATTGTAGGATTTTTTATTTATTTATTTGCAAATTATGGTGGAAAATAAGTATTTGGTCAATAACAAAAGTTTATCTCAATACTTTGTTATATACCCTTTGTTGGCAATGACAGAGGTCAAACGTTTTCTGTAAGTCTTCACAAGGTTTTCACACACTGTTGCTGGTATTTTGGCCCATTCCTCCATGCAGATCTCCTCTAGAGCAGTGATGTTTTGGGGCTGTCGCTGGGCAACACGGACTTTCAACTCCTCCAAAGATTTTCTATGGGGTTGAGATCTGGAGACTGGCTAGGCCACTCCAGGACCTTGAAATGCTTCTTACGAAGCCACTCCTTCGTTGCCGGGCGGTGTGTTTGGGATCATTGTCATGCTGAAAGACCCAGCCACGCTTTCATCTTCAATGCCCTTGCTGATGGAAGGAGGTTTTCACTCAAAATCTCACGATACATGGCCCCATTCATTCTTTCCTTTACACGGATCAGTCGTCCGTGTAAAGGAAAAACAGCCCCAAAGCATGATGTTTCCACCCCCATGCTTCACAGTAGGTATGGTGTTCTTTGGATGCAACTCAGCATTCTTTGTCCTCCAAACACGACGAGTTGAGTTTTTACCAAAACGTTCTATTTTGGTTTCATCTGACCATATGACATTCTCCCAATCCTCATCTGGATCATCCAAATGCTCTCTAGCAAACTTCAGACGGGCCTGAACATGTACTGGCTTAAGCAGGGGGACACGTCTGGCACTGCAGGATTTGAGTCCCTGGCGGCGTAGTGTGTTACTGATGGTAGGCTTTGTTACTTTGGTCCCAGCTCTCTGCAGGTCATTCACTAGGTCCCCCCGTGTGGTTCTGGGATTTTTGCTCACCGTTCTTGTGATCATTTTGACCCCACGGGGTGAGATCTTGCGTGGAGCCCCAGATCGAGGAAGATTATCAGTGGTCTTGTATGTCTTCCATTTCCTAATAATTGCTCCCACAGTTGATTTCTTCAAACCAAGCTGCTTACCTATTGCAGATTCAGTCTTCCCAACCTGGTGCAGGTCTACAATTTTGTTTCTGGTGTCCTTTGACAGCTCTTTGGTCTTGGCCATAGTGGAGTTTGGAGTGAGACTGTTTGAGGTTGTGGACAGGTGTCTTTTATACTGATAACAA
Source organism: Brachymystax lenok tsinlingensis (assembly GCA_030435695.1). NCBI lineage: Eukaryota > Metazoa > Chordata > Actinopteri > Salmoniformes > Salmonidae > Brachymystax > Brachymystax lenok. The sequence continues at coordinate 12,826,807 of CM059798.1, forward strand.
GTTCAAACAGGTGCCATTAATACAGGTAACGAGTGGAGGACAGAGGAGCCTCTTAAAGAAGAAGTTACAGGTCTGTGAGAGCCAGAAATCTTGCTTGTTTGTATGTGACCAAATACTTTTTTCCACCATAATTTGCAAATAAATTCATTAAAAATCCTACAATGTGATTTTCCTCTGTCATAGTTGAAGTGTACCTATGATGAAAATTACAGGCCTCTCTCATCTTTTTAAGTGAGAGAACTTGCACAATTGGTGGCTGACTAAATACTTTTTTGCCCCACTGTATGTATGGACCTCGCTTTGTGCACAGGCGCATTGTCATGCTGAAACAGGAAAGGGCTTTGCCACAAAGTTGGAAGCACAGAATCGTCTAGAATGTCATTGTATGCTGCTTTCCCTTCACTGGAACTAAAGGGCTTAGCCCGAACCATGAAAAACAGACCCAGATCATTATTCCTCCAAAATTTACTGATGGCACTATGCATTGGGGCTGTTGGCACTATGCTGTTCTTGTGCTAACTTTGCTTCCAGAGGCGGTTGGGAACTCGGTAGTGAGTGTTGCAACCGAGGACAGACGGTTTTTGAGCTCTACATGCAAAGCACTCGGCCCGTTCTGTGAGCTTGTGTGGCCTACCACTTCATGGTTGAGCCGTTGTTGCTCATAAACATTTCCACTTTAAAATAACAGCACTTATAGTTTACCGGGGCAGCTTTAGCAGGGCAGAAATTTGATGAACTGACTTGTTGGAAAGGCGACATTCTATGACGGTGCCACGTTGAAAGTCACTGAGCTTTTCAGTGAGGTCATTGTACTGCCAATGTTTGTCTATGGAGATTGCATAGCTGTGTGCTCGATTTTATATACCTGTCAGCAACGGGTGTGGTTGAAATAGCCAAATCCCAAAATTTTAAGGGGTGTCCACATACTTTTGTATATATAATGTATCTAGTAAACTTGCTAGCTACTTCAGTGAATGTTGAACCGATTTCTACCTGAGAATTAACGCATGTCTAGCGACAAATGTGTTCAATTATAGCCATGGTATAAAAGGGATAATCAACTCGGGGCTGAATTTGTTCTCTGAAAAATATTCCAACTCCGTGGAAGGTTAGTTCAACTCCGCTAGCAGGTTGTGGAACACAGCTTCCACGACGTTCATTATTTTACATAGAATGCATAGCCCTTCGTTGATTATCACTTACATATAAATATCTTAACAAGCTACTGTATTGAGCAGAAGTTCAGACATGTCCCTGACTAAACAGACCTCAAGTGTCGAATTAGTGCATATCCTCAACATTCACACACCCTTTCCTTCCGTCGCATATCCAGATCCTTTATGACGATGGCCAGAGCGTGGAGGTGGACGGCAAGCTCACTCAGAAGCTGATCACGGGTCTGCAGCCCGAGACACAGTACTCTTTCCTGCTAACCAACCGGGGAAACAGCGCTGGCGGTCTCCAGCACCGCGTCTCCACCATGACCGCCCCTGACATCCTGCGCACCAAGCCCTACCTGATCGGCAAGACCAACTTAGACGGCAAAGTCACTGTAGAGCTACCCTCAGTCCAGACTTCAGAGAAAGTCAGGTGAGTGGCGGCGATTAAAACTAATGCTAACCGCTAATCACTTGTACTTATAGAGCTGGCTATTTAGCCTAATTTGATTGCACTTAATAAATGTGTCTCGGTGGCTGACCTAATCCGTTTATTTACCTTCAGCTCATCTTTTGGTTAAATTATATCAGCATGATACTATTAAAGCTTATTTCTCCTTATTGCTCAATGTCACTCACATTGCTGTTACATTATCTGTATAGTTGCATCTAATAACTGAAAGGGAGAAGATTTTTCACAGATTTCTCACCACTATTTGTTTGATAGAGTTTGAAAGGTCAGAACATCAGCACTGAACTTCATTGCTTTCTTTAGAATTGTACGCTGTATTTTACATTCATTGCATTGTATCAAGCCTGTTCCAATTGTTCTCTCTTCCTCAACACAGAGAGGATGACACCATGAATTCTCCCATCCAATTTATCCCACTCTCCAGTATTAAGTCTTGTAATGTCTCTCCCTGACTTTCCAAATAAGCTCTGGGTTGTCAAAAGGCCAACATGCAGATCCAATTGTAGACTGGCATTTCAAACCAATTTTGGGTTTTGATCTTGCTGGATGCGCTCGGGCCCACTCTCCCCCGTGCCAGAGCTTAAGCTAATTAGCTTCCCATTAGCCTGCCACACTGCCTTCCTGGCTAAAGCTAGCTAGCACTGTGCCCAGCCAGGAGAAGCCCTCAAAAAAAGTCTGGCAGAGGCTATTATCTCCCTTGCCGCCCGATGGAGGGATGAAAATCCCTCTAATTCCAGCTCCTCTTCTCTCCCTCACGAAGGGCTGCTAATTATGGGTCTTCAGCCCACGGAGTCTTCAGCGAGGTGTGACAGTGTACCCAACTTTTCTGATCATGCTTCAATTAAAACCAACTCTTAATGGAATGATAACGGTCTAGCGTAACTCGCTAATGTCGCAGTCATTTGTTGCCTTTGTCTGTTGTCCTCAACACCTCCTACCCTATTACACCTACAGGATTAGTAGGAAGCTCCTCTACATAAGACTTGTTATGGTCCCCATGGAGACTAACATTGTTGTGTCTGAAGCTGAATGCTTTGATCTTGGTTTGTTTTGTCTAGACATGTGACCATGTAAAATGGTGTATTATAAACGTATTGTGGAGTGAACTGACAATGACCTTGAAAAGCTTGTGTTGTTTTCTTTCTTTCCCTCCCATTTTCTAGGGGATACTACATAGTTGTGGTGCCTCTGAAGAAACAGCGCACAGGAAAGTTCCACAAACCCTGGGACAGTCCAGATGAGATGAACCTAGAAGAGGTAGGTACCACAAAATAGTCCAAGAAATTAATACAAATTCCAAAAAGTCCTTATTAGACATTACCAATCGATTCCTGTTGTGGATTCTCAATATTACTTTTTTTTATTTAACAAGTCAGTTAGGAACAAATTCTTATTTACAATGACGACTCAAAACTGAGGGAATTACAACTTAAACCCAAATCCAGTAGAGACTGCCTAGGTCTCATCGCTCTCTCAAGTCTTACTAAAAAGAAAGGTGGTAAGAAGAATTTGGCTCTTAACTCTGCAGATAGGAGAGGATGGGGGTGGGGAAACCTGGGGACAGGGCTCGTTGATTGATGCAAATAGCTGCAGAGAGAATTATTCATATGGAAATGAGGTAGAACATGGAGTAGTCATCAAGTGCACTGCAACTCAACCCCTCCCCACCCCCTCTCTCCCTCTCAACTGAAATTACCTTGAAGAGCTGCATCAGGCCTCTGTGTCTGTCCTTATTCAAGGGAAAGGTATCACATTGGTTATGCACAAAATTACTTGACAACGTTTATATTTAGCTGGTCTACGTATTTGAGAAGCTTTCATGCACTGTGTATGCTCAGGTACATTAGTGGAGAAAGCTTACGTAAGGATTTTGCTGTAAAGTGTGCATGCTCTTTGTGATGCATCAATCGCATATAGACCGTCTCTCAGCTATGTTAACGGCCCTCACCACACCACACACTCACCTGCCTAAAACATTCCTAACACTCATAAGATACTATGGATGGCATTCAATCAATTGCAGTAAGTGGGTCTCCAGATAGCGCTTCCAGAAGTGTCTTCGGACAGCTCAGCATTCAACACCATAGTGCCCTCAAAGCTCATCAATAAGCTAAGGACCCTGGGACTCAACACCTCCCTCTGCAACTGGATCCTGGACTTCCTGACGAGCCGCCCCCAGGTGGAAAGGGTAGGTAACAACACATCCGCCACGCTGATCCTCAACACAGGAGCCCCTCAGGGGTGCATGCTCAGTCCCCTCCTGTGCTCCCTGTTCACTCATGACTGCACGGCCAGGCACGACTCCAACACCATCATTAGCCTATAGGGAAGAGGTCAGAGACCTGGCCGTGTGGTGCCAGGACAACAACCTCTCCCTCAATGTGATCAAGACAAAGGAGATGATTGTGGACTACAGGAAAAGAAGGACCGAGCACATCCCCATTCTCATCGACGGGGCTTTAGTGGAGCAGGTTGAGAGCTTCAAGTTCCTTGGCGTCCACATCACCAACAAACTAACATGGTACGAGCACACCGAGACATTCTCGTGAAGAGGGCACAACAAAACCTTCCCCAGGAGACTGAAAAGATTTGGCATGGGTCCTCAGATCCTCAAAAGGTTCTACAGCTGCACCATCAAGAGCATCCTGACTGGTTGCATCACTGCCTGGTATGGCAACTGCTCGGCCTCCGACCGCAAGGAATTACAGAGGGTAGTGCGAACGGCCCAGTACATCACTGGGGCCAAGCTTCCTGCCATCCAAGAACCTCTATACCAGGCAGTGTCAGAGGAAGGCCCTAAAAATTGTCAAAGACTCCAGCCACCCTAGTCATAGACTGTTCTCTCTGCTACCGCACGGCAAGCGGTACCGGAGCGCTAAGTCTAGGTCCAAGAGGCTTCTAAACAGCTTCTACCCCCAAGCCATAAAACTCCTGAATATCTAATCAAATGGCTACCCACACTATTTGCCTTGCTCCCTCTCTCTTTCTAATCAGCCTCCTACTCTCTGTTGTTACCATCTATGCATAGTCACTTTAATAACTCTACCTACATGTGCATATTACCTCTACTAACCGGTGCCCCCGTCAACTTGACTCTGTACCGGTACCCCCCTGTATATAGCCTCGCTATTGTTATTTTACTGCTGCTCTTTAATTATTTGTTACTTTTATTTCTTATTCTTATGCGGGTTTTTTAAACTGCATTGTTGTTTAGGGGCTCGTAAGTAAGCTTTTCACTGTAAGGTCTACACATGTTGTATTCGACGCGTGTGACTAATACGATTTGATTTGATTTGATCCAGGACATACTGCTGTACAATTAAAATGCTCTTTCAAAGCACGATTCAGAAATCCAGTATCTGCAATTGATCAAATCCCAACATGTGAACGGAATAGTTTTAGCACCTTTTGCATTACTAGACTTTTGGTGTAATTAAATATGAGATGGCTTAAGTATAGATTCATATGCATTAAATAATTTACTTGTCACATGCGCCGAATACAACAGGTGTAGAGACCTTACAGTGAAGTGCTCGCTTACGAGCCCCTAACCAACCAACAGTTAAAAACAAATAAGAGTAAGAATAAGAATTAAAAGTAACAAGTAATTAAAGAGCAGCAGTAACAATAGCGAGACTATACACAGGGGGGTACCGGAACAGAGTCAATGTGCGGGGGCACCGGTTAGTTGAGGAAATATGTACATGTAGGCAGAGCTATTAAAATGACTATGCAGAGATGACAACAGAGAGTAGCAGCGGTGTAAAAGGGGGCAATGCATATAGTCTGGTTAGCCATGCTGTTGTCTCGCTGAGTCTCATCTGCCGATTTTGGCTGATGTGACACGCCTTCAACGATTACCCAAAAGTCACCCCCTCCCGTCAGAATTGATTTGTTTGTCAATATCGGGCTCTCACCTTTTCACAACTTTTCCCAAGGGCGGCTGGATTTAGCCGTGTTGACATGGGAGATGATTGAAGACATTATCGGACAGTGCCACCGGCCCTTGTGCCAAAGCCAGTGCAGACACTTGACAGGCGCACACACACTCCAGGGAGAAAGAGATATGGAGTTAGAGTTCTGACTGAGTAGCTGGCTTGGCTCACGTTAATACGATTTGTTCATTTCGGGAAGTCAAGCAGACATGAAACCATTACATACCCTTAATCACTTATTTATGTCAGTTTTCATTGGGCATGAATCAGCGTTATCTTGTAGCCTATAGCAATAACACTTGAGCGTAGAACTGCATACCATTACACTTTCCCATAAGAGCAAGCCAAGTTCTGCCTTTTTTTGTGCGAAAGCAATCACACTCCCATTGTAAAAGTGTGACTTAATTCACATTCTGTCCAGGTTGCCTGGTGTTGCTAGTTGGTAAATAATGACAGGTCGTCCTATTAGTGCAGTGCAACAATGCAATTTGAGACGTGGGGGAGACGGGGGGGTGGAGAGGGGGTTAGCCTGGTTCGAATATGCTGAAGCAGCATTTTTCTCTTATGATACAATGCAGTCGTCTTGGGGACTCACCCCCGTCTTTTGATTTGGATGTTGCTTAAGGCCCCTGGCCACTTACATAATGGGAGTGGTGGTGTGTGTGTGTGTGTGTGTGTAATTACCCATGCTAAGCAAGCAACAGAACACCATTGCATTGTTGTTTAAGTGATACCTTGAGGCCAGTGGTAGGCAACCCTGTTCCTGGAGTGCTGCAGGTACTGCAGGATTTTGTTCCAACCAGGCACCACACCAGGACAACTGAGCTAATTGATCAGTTAAGTGATTGCCTAAATTCAACACACCTGGTCTTCCAGGTTGGTTAAATCAAAAACATAGTACAGTTGGTGCTCAATGAGTAACCCAACCTATATTAGCGGCCCCTGTTGTTTAGCATGCCACAGGGTATTTGCTAGTATACAGTGACTATAAGCCATCATGCTGGTTCTGGTATCTGAGGAATATATCAACGTAATATTTCCTTACCTATCCACAAGTACTGCAAATTCAGTCAGTTTACCACGTTTGCCTCTTTTCTTCTAAAGGTTATGCAATGCTTTAGCACTTTAGCACTCGTTGTCCTCTTTTTATTTCCAATGGAGCCAAAAATAAAAATGTGTTGTGACGTCAGGGCCAAGGATTTCACCCTGAGCCAGTCAGGAACACAATACACACACATGCATGCACGTACACACACGTACACACACAAACACACACAAACAGAAACGACAGAGCCACTGGAACGTCAAAACATTGTCTCCTTTCTTTAAAAAATCTGATTTTTTTATGACTTAAAATCCTTTTGAAATGTTTGACAGTACTAATGATTATTCTAGAATCTCATTTAGGTAAATCCACACATCTCAAAATCCTTGCCGTGTAAGACAAATGAAATCCAAATGGTAATATTTCCTCTTCCGTTGCAATCAGTAGTTTGAGCTTTTGTAATCAGGAGGGATGTAACACAGATTTGATGTGTGTGTGTGTTTGTGTCCATGTTTGTGCGACTGTAAAACAACTGTCTTTGTTCCTTTTTTATCGACTGTCTGCATCGTTTCTGCTCTTCACTTTTAGCTGCTGAAAGAGATTAACCGAACAAGCCGAGGCCTTCGCTTCCGGAGGCAAGCTGAGCCCAAAGCCTACATCGCTGCCTACTTCAAAGACCTTCCCACCGACTTCACTCTGGGAGACACCAAGATCTATGGTGACTTTGAAAACAAGCAGCTCGCCAACGGCCAAGAGTACATCTTCTTTGTGCTTGCTGTCCTCGATATCTCTGAAAATGTAAGTATATGCCTTTTTATACTTTTTTTCTTAGAAACCTTCCTCTCTCTCTCTCTCTCTTCCTTTGTTTCTCTTTCTCTTCTCTTAGACACCCCACTCCATAAAGGAATAAGTTCAAACAGGCACTACAGTCGGCCCTCTGGTGATTTCCTTTGCCAGGGATCTTTCGCCTTCATGCTTAAAGTTGCATGTTAAACGTCAAAGACCCAAATCCACTGTGTCTTGGCAGGGGGCACCTCCCTTGGATGGATGCGTTACGTCGAGTCCTTTTGAGCTCCGGTCTCTGAAAAAGGGCCACGGCAAAGAACGGAGTCTGCTACTGTAGAGGGGAAATTCCACAGAGGCTCCTGCCAATCGCAGGAATATCTCTATAACGGGACTCCTCTTTAATTGCGCGCCTACGGGCGAATGCCTTTATCTCCTCCACTGCAGCTAGTGTGTGTGTGTGTGTGTGTGTGTCAAAGGAGAAAGGGGCATGATTAGCTGACTAAACGCAGAAGAATTATGGATTTGATGAGCTGGGAGGTTTTAAGGCAGTCTGTCTTGGGCTCCGGCAGTCCTGACTACAGGTAAAGGAGGATGATAACGGCAGGCGGGTGGGCTGACAAAATGGGAGGGAATCTCCAATTTGCCCACCACAGCACTGTTTGGCTTTTTCTTTGCCCCAAAGCCCCAGTCTTTCTTTTTGTTCCCCTCAGAATGATGTGACGGAACTCAATCAGGGCAGAAATGAGAGATATTAGAGAAACAATATTACCACATGCCCATATCGTTTGGAGAGGTGAATTCGTAAATTAGCATTTAGCAATTGACACAATAACGTTGAATGGGCTAATCGTGGCCTAGACGTCACATACAGAATGTCCTGATGTCTTTGTGAAAGTCAAACTGACCGAATCTACGTGTTCTAAGATGAAACTTGGAAACTTTTGAACTTGGAAACTTTCAGTGGCCTCATGGAAGGGCTGAGTTCTATTGATCGTAGTTCCTCTGTGAGGATAGAGATGTGAGAGAGAGCAGGTTGTTTTTCTAGACACAGTCATGAGTAGGAGATCGTTTTATGTTGAGGAACGATAAGGAACCTAGTCTGAACTGGGATCACAAAATGTGTTTTCAAAGTCACGGTAGGCAGAGGAATAGTGGTATTGGAGTCAGCCAAAAGTATTTCCTATCCTATTCTGCACACCTTGGGTAACTACATTGTGGTGATAAAATAATTTCCCAAGTTCGTACTCTACTCTACTCTGCTGTACTCTACTTACATGTAGTTACTAGCCTATTAAATGTTTTTTTTAAATAAACGATCCCACTAGTAGTTACACTTTTAATGCCTCTGTCACGTAATGTGTAGTCTGAGAGCCTTAACAAAATAACAATGTGATGACTAATACCACTCCCCTTCCTCTCCTTCCCAGACCATGTATGCCACAAGCCCCTACTCTGACCCTCTTGTGTCAGCTGACCTCGACCCCCAGCCAATCATTGACGAGGAGGAGGGACTTATCTGGGTGGTGGGCCCAGTGCTCGCTGTCGTCTTCATCATCTGCATCGTCATCGCCATCCTCCTGTACAAGAGGTAAGGACTGGAGAAAGAGACACACACACAAGAAGGTGAGTACATTAAGTACATTCAAATACACTGTCACACACAGTCTACTTTTCAGAAAGATACACGCTTAACCTCTCTGTGCACCTCTACAACATCTGGTGAAATTGATTTCAAAAAGGCAAAAGAATAACATTTGATTGTCTGAGGACAGCGCCCCGTGTACTTCCACCTTTAGCATAAAAACATAACCAGCACGGGTGTCACAAAACACATAAAAAGAGCTAAAATAAATCGCTTACCTTTGAAGATCTTCTGCTGATGGTAATCCGAACTGTTCAAGCAAGACATTCAATGTTCTTTTTGTTCGAAAAAGTCTCCATTTATATCCATAAATCTCTGTTTGGTTGGCGCGTTCTATTCAGAAAATCCACAGTTCACTCGCCCAATATAGAAGACACAGAGACGGGTAAAAATATACCTATAAACTTTGTCCAAACAAATCAAACCACGTTTCTAATCGATCCTTAGGTACACTATTATGTTTATTAACGATTATATTTCACACAGATAATATCTTGAGCGATAGAAAAGTAAAAAACCGAGGCGCATGCTCACGGTCCCGCGTGCCCAAACCAAAAGGCACCTTCTCACTCCACTTGGAAAAACTTCCTGTTTTCGTCTAGTTTTCAAAATAAACACATCAAACATTGTCTAAAGACGGTTGACATCTAGTAGAAGCCATAGGTACTGCAACCTGGGAGCTGGAATTCAGCAGATCCTATAGCAACCCATTGGAAAATGACCCATCCCACAAAATAACATTTTCTTGGATGGATTTTCCTCTGGTTTTCACCTGCCATATCAGTTATGTTATACTCACAGACATTGTTTTAACAGTTTTAGAAACTTCAGAGTGTTCTATCCAATACTACTAATTATGTGCATATCCTAGCTTCTGGGCCTGAGTAACAAGCAGTTTACTTTGGGCACATCCAGGCGGAAATTCAGGAAACTAGACCCTTGCGCTAAAAGGTTAATTACACGCACAGGCGCACACACACACATATACACATGCACTTTCAATCACACACACACACATTTACATACACACAAGCACTCTCAATCAAACACTTACAGTGGCTTGCGAAATAATTCACCCCTGTTGGCATTTTTCCTATTTTGTTGCCTTACAACCTGGAATTAAAATAGATTTTTGGGGGGTTTGTATCATTTGATTGACACAACATGCCTACCACTTTGAAGATGCAAAATATTTTTTATTGTGAAACAAACAAGAAATAAGACAAAAAAATGGGGATGAATACTTTTGCAAGACACTGTACACACACACAGAGAGAAACAATCTGAGCATCTCTTGTTCTGGAACCCCGGCGGAAGCTGGCCGTTTGCTGTCACCGCTCATCAGTCAAGCGTAGGAGGGCAGTGCTCAAAGTATCTGCTACGTGTCAGTGCATGCGATTGCTGCTTTAAGAACAGGCCCTCAGGCCCCCTCTGAATCCCCTCCCCATCCCTCACACACACACACAAAAGACAACCGCGCTCCTGGCTTGCTTGGTTGACCCTTTGTTGCCCTGTTGCTTCACAAGGACACATCTCTCTCTATCTTAGCTTCTCCCTCTTCTATTTTCCACCTTGATTGAATACTGCTTTGGGTCACGTGGAGCAGTCTCCATAGCATCCACATTGAATGACACTGTAGAGCATAATAACGCATTACTGAGAGAATCAGTCTTGAGAGAAGACTTTGGTGAATCTGGGCTTATAGTCAGTCTATCAATAGGTATGTTGTCCACTCAACACCATGCAAGAACATGTGAAGTATCCCTTTATGCATAGGTATTCATTAAATATACCAACATCAATCCAACATTAAAAATACCAATCCAACATCATTGAGTCTTATGGCTATTTACCTTAAATTGTTAGGCGTGTGTGACTATTTGGTTGTCCCAGGGCTTCCATGTTGGACGGCAATGTCAGGGGCACCCGAGAAGAGCATTGAACTAACTTTCGGGCATGGAATTAACGTAGAGGTGGGGGCCTTCTCTGGTTTCTGTTTGTGCCCAGGCAGATTTACACAACAATGACCAAGTCAATGTCACCAGCGTGTCGGGACTTTCCAGTCCATAACCAGGAGACATATCACTTGTCAAGATCAATGTGATAGAATTGGTGCCCCGTGTGAAGTGAAAATGACAACATTACTGTGTGTGTTGAGGCAGGGGAAAGGACAAGATCATAGCAACACAGCATCACTGATGAACTGTATAAATCAGTCACAGGAAGATGCACACCTACATCCACACTTGGATACAGATCATAAACATTTTTATGTTAATCTGAGCTGAAAGTCAAGGTTCCCTGTGTTCCAGACCCCAAAACAGATCACAACGAATATAGGTGGCTTTTTTTACGACGTGTAAGGGCCATATAAACTCCCATGATATTATCTAGGTTTTTCTATGGAGTTTCTTCAATACTCCATGCAGGAACATTATTTGTATGGTCATGTGTTGTTGCCTTGATGCAGTTATTCTTCAGCATAGAAACAGACACACAGAGACCTTCCATGCTTGAGTGACAATCAACCACCTGAAAGGACCCCACCCCCAAAAAATAGATATATCTTTGGATTGCACCTGTGATGAAATTATAGTATTTGAAACGACAAATAACCAAAGTGGCATAATTGAGTGTGGTGTCAGTAGCGAAGCAACACTAATCTTGCATGCCAATCAACATTGAGATACGATTGTTCTTTTTTGTAGATAGACACATATATTTCCACTTGTTCAACAGGAAATAGTACATTACAGTATAAAATATGAACGTTACACTTCAACTTCAGCCTAAGGGGCATGATTATTCAGTTGTCATAGCGACGGGTCATGTTGTCGTGCCAGCTAACGTCCTGTCATGCTTTCTTTTCCCTGCTTACGAATGGAGCAGCAAACCAGACAGGTAAGAGCGAAAGGATGTGATATGCTGACAATACCACAACAACCCCCACCTCAACCGATTAGTATCCCTTTGAGGACATTTCCTACATTCTATCTTGTTGGACAGAGTTCAATCATTGAAAAAACGGTTTTCCGCTGCTGTGCAAGTCCAACGCTCTTTCAAAAGTCAGCTGTTTGCATTGATTGAATTCAGACCCAAGTGCCAAATGCTTGTATTTGAATTGACACCGTATATTTGATCAGCCAGGACAATACATTTGATATTATTCCCATTTGACGAGAACCTACCTTGTATTTAGAGTTGACACATTGTAACGTCCCCATCTTGATATTCACTGAATACTGAGCCATCTCACCAACACGTCTGATTGTCCTGTCTGTCTCAATACAAAGCGGTCATTTCTTGATGAACACAACCGCTAGAAATCCCTGTTTCTTAGATTCCAACACCATTTGTCCGCAAGAGACAACTTACTTGCCTGCCTAGAACAGACCTGCATGCATTACAATGCCTTGACTGCCCCCCCTCACTTTTTCATAAATTCTCAAAATGCTAGTTGGCATGAACATTGAATGCCAATAATATATCAAAAATAGATATATTTCTTCAACAGTTTGACGTCACAGCCAAGTATACTCACTGGCCAGAAAAGCACTTTAACAGCATTTTTCCAGCTTTCCCCGCACAACTACTGCCCAATCATTTCATTGCATTTTACATTTGTTTTTATAAAATGAGCCCTTGCATCGCTAGATGGCTATTACATTGTAGGTTCTGGTTAAGGTAGATTTACCACACTCTCACAATGTTAGACATAGACTCTGTGTTCAGATGTACCCATGCTATCATTTCAGCCTTTTTTTTATGCCCGTATTCTCCACCAAATGTAGCAAATCGTATGGAGGCTTGATTCATTCTGTATGGTCCCGTCTGCATGTGTTAAAACGCATGCAACGATGACCTCAGAGGGTGGTATCGACCTCGCACGACCCATTTCGTCTTTTGTTGCTGTTCCTGACCATTACACCATTGATCCCCCAAGACTGTTTACACAAGCCTCATTGCTTCCCATATAATGCAAAGGTCACAGGTCAGTGATTTTACTTAGCCCTGACTAGGAGAGGTTGGAGGTCAGAAGTCAAATGATGATGAACTATTTAAAAGGTAACTCGTAGTAGAGTGATAGTCCCCCTTGTACTCTGTACACTTCTCATTACCCAGATCAAATGTATTGAGTCTTTGGGCAGATCCCTTTGTCAAAGCTCTTTGATAATGATTGCAAGTGGTAAAAAGTATTATATCCCCTATATAAATGGATTATAGTTCATTGATGAAATCTCTGTCTTCCGTATAGGTTAATCTCAGGTCTGAATACGTATGGCACCTCTATATGTTCTTATAAGCATGATGTGGAATTATTTAAACTCCATTCTTATTGTCGGAAAGAATTAAAGATGCACTGAAGGCTTTAACTTTATACCTCTAGACTTGTTAATCTGATAAGCATTTCTGAACATTACGATATATGTCCCACTAAAAGTAGCATTCATCCCCACGTATACTAAACATAACACAATCTGTTAGATTAAAGGAGGACTTGAACTATCCTGGAACACATCTGATGTAATGCATCATGTATATGTAAAATGCATACATTTGATTATATTGCCATTTAATGTAAGGGAATATCTTCAACAGGGAACAGGGAAGGAAAATGCACTAAATAAATGATATTATGAACTTAAAAAATTAAAAAGGCTAAATAACAGTATTGATGTTTTCCCCACAGGAAAAGGGCAGAATCCGAAGCTAGAAAGGGAAGTCTGCCCAACAGTAAGGAGATGCTGTCTCATAACCCCACCGACCCTGTGGAGCTTCGACGCATGAACTTCCAAACGCCTGGTAAGGGCTCATGCCCATCACTTCCATCTCACCCATTGTGAAAGCAAACATCAATCACACCAACCACCGCAGGGCTTCTTAGATCCTATTCACTCAATTACTTTTTAAAGTCAAAATAAAGTCAAAATAAGATGAATGTAGTTACTAATCTTTACCTGACTTAAAGGAGCAGAATTCATGTAATTTATCAAATTGTGAATGAGGTTAGTTATCATTGGGGGAGTGTGTGAATGTGACCTCCTAAATGCTAAACCAACACTTCTCACTGGGCTCTTGTGCCTAGAACATTCAGTGGGGTCAATGTTCAAAGTGTGGAAAATGAACAGGTGGCGGAGAAAAAACACACAGTCAAAAATGAGAGAGAGGGAGATGCTGGAGAATGAGGTGTAAGACTAACACTTTCATGACAGTTAACATCATCTGTCTGTGCGGCCTTTGCCAAGCTAACACTAGTTTCCTCAGAGTGACAGCTTAGCATGTTGGAAGTCACAGTTAGCAGTGAGGTGAAGGCTACAATACTATGACAGTGTCATAATACCATATTACATCCTGTATTAGGCCAGTGGAGGGAAGAGCGGGTCAGTGACAAGCTGTGAACACAAACGTCCCCTTCCTTTTGACCTTCTGCGGCGAGGTGAACATCCATCATACCTGAGCTGCCTGGTCAAGGGACCCTTTTTGTCACCAAGGGGAAAAAGATGGCCGTCACAGTCTATTTGTCCAATGTATTCTCTCCCAGCTACCTTTTTTGAGTGAAGAGACACGCTCAACTTGGTAGTGAGAACAGTATGACAGGTGTTCGGGTACTGCTAAGAATGTTGGAATGTTAAAGCCATATTTTTCAGGTCAGCTCATATGAAAGAGGAATAAATTATAAAGACTATGCATATTTATGAAACCCCTACTCTCAATGACCTTATATCCATTACTGGCAATTACAAACTTGGCAAGAGGGGGCCTTTTTTCCCCACTCTGTTTCCACTTTGAGAAGGCGAGTTCAGAGTGATCTAAACCTCCACACTTTCCCCATTCTGCAACCATTCTGGAATCCTCCACAGCCATCTTGATTAGTCTCACACACCCTTCTCATTTTCCAAAGAGCCTCTCAAAGTGTCTCTCGACTTGCTGGAGAGGTCCAAACATCTTTGTCTCCCTCTTTTATAGCTTCCTCTCCAACGCTGATTGGTGCTACATTATCCCGCGTTTCTCTTTCCTCCCTCCCTCACTCCCTACCTTCCTCTATTCATCCCTCTCGCAAGTCGCTGCTCCTCAATGCACATTTCCATTCTGAGGACGCTTGATGTGTGCATGACGCCACTCGGTGAACGATTGTTCCATTGTCAACTGGCGGCTGAAAATGAGTCTTGAGCAGTAGGGGCCGATAGAAACACCCTCTTGGAGAGAGAGAGAGAGAGCGCGAGTGAGAGAACAGGAGAAAAGAGGCCCCGTTTTTTTCTTTAGCTAATGGCTACTTGTGTTATCAGTGTAGATAAAAAGACCACTGACAGACACATGTCTCAGACAGGAGAGTGGGCAAAACAGCGCCCGTGTCCCGGCTATTATGAAACGTCAGCTATCTGGGACACGGTGACAGCCCTTTGTGCGGACACTGCCGTCACGAACCCTGAAGTGCTAACACTATTTACATTCAACAATATCAGTTCTACATTGTCAAAGTAAAGTCCACTAAAGTTTTTATGTAAGGTGAAACTTACTGCCTGCAGGCTTTGTATGTTATCTAATGGTCAGAATGGATTTCATTATAGGATTGTGTGATCTCTTGACTTGGTTGTTCAGTGTCTTCGAATTGCCTCTTCTGCTCTGTTTTGTTGAGTGTTTTAATTTCTTTCCGCCCTGATTTACGTATTGTGGCGTAGGCTAGCTTCTAGCATGTCAATGTGTGCGGTACTAACTGGTCAATGTGACATTTTAGATGATACAATGTAGAACTTTAGTTTCCTTCACACCCCTTCCCCAACTGTTTGTAGCCCTGAAACAAAATAATCATCACATTGCGACAATCGTCTGCAACATTTTATTTATACCGCCGTTTCCTCCGCAGGTTCAGGTGACCCTAGTTACCCCAGTAACTTCCATTTGTCAAGTTAGTTGGTCTTGTTTATGCATTCGTCACATTCTTTCTCTCTTTTGTTTTATTCCGGGTTTTTCCCCATCCCGCTGTCTTCCTCCTTTCTACATAGGCTTGCAGTCAATCTCACCCCCATCTAATCCACACGTTACTCATTGCCATGTCACCTATCGCAGGAGGCAGAGTTAAAAAATGACACCTCGAGTCATCAATCAAAGCAGACAACAACGTTTCGGCCTAACTTTTTGATTAGTTTCGTTGTCGTTTGGTTTGTTTGTGCATTTGTTTGTGTCTTGCGTCATGTTAACTCTCGCCGGTCCCTTCGGGCGTAAATAACATTCTTCTCTCACTGTAGGAAGTGTTACAGGAAGTGAAGTGTGCTTCATTAATTGTCATTGGCTTCCTTTCCTGTCATATCTTCCTATGAGCATGCCACTGCTTTGAGTGAAAAACTGGCCTAACAATGATCACTTCCACCTCTTACACACATGCTGCTTTTCTAATGATTCACTGGTTGTAACTGTGCTAGCAACCCCTTACCCCTGGCGACTGACCTCTTGTCCGTTTGATTGATAGGCATGGCCAACCACCCACCAATCCCCATTTTGGACCTGGCCGATCATCTGGAGCGATTGAAAGCCAACGACAACCTGAAGTTTTCCCAAGAATATGAGGTAAACACAAGGCTTCAGTGTGTATCCTTTCTGTTTGTGTCCTACCTGTTTGCATATTTAGGTCAGATTGGAGATGTTATCGGAGAAAGATTACTGTTTTTTGATTAACTAAGATGCCATCTGTCATTCAGAACAAAGGGTTGTGTCACGATCGCTGACAGAAGTGGACCAAGGCGCAGCATGCATGGTTGAGTTAATCATATTTTAATTATAGAACTCACCAAAACAAAAGAAAGTACAACGATCGTAACACAATGTGTAGCGTAACACAGTAACTAACACAATGAACATAAATATCCCACAACACAGGTGGGGGACTGAACAACCTAAATAGGATTCCCAATTAGAGACAACGACTAACAGCTGCCTCTAATTGGGAACCCAAACCAACCAACATAGAAAAATCAACACAGAACAAAAACACACCCCTGATCACATCCTGACCAAAACCACCATAGAGCAGCCAAAAGGGCTATCTATGGCCAGGACATGACAGGTTGGTATATTAAAGGCTTTCGACATTTGATTATGCTATATGTCCAGGTTCGGACTGAGTTGTGCACCCCTGCTATAGTGTATGTGAAAACCTGAACATTATTCCAATAATCTACGTGCGTGTTAGGGAATGCAACCCCAACAGTTTAGGCTCATGTGTACGAGAGAGGCTGGCTGTCCTCTAAACTCATTGTGTCACTCATTGTGTAATGTGTCATGGAGTTTATTTAAGCCTCAAGTCTCGCCATGTAATGTTATTTTTCCGGAACCCTTTAATCCAGTCATTACAAAAGTGTCACAGCCCTGACACCCTCCCGTTCAGCAAAGCCAGTCCTCACATGACAGCTGGCATACGGGGAAAAAAATTAAGATGGCTTCCCGTGGAGAACCTGTACACACGTCACACCCGGGAAACCCAAATCCCCAATCTTTCCAATCTGCACCATGCAAAGTGAAAATGAAACATTCATCCAGTGACAGCAGGCTTGATTGAAAGGACCGTCATCCCCACGCCGCGTATCTCTGAACGGTAATCATTTTGGCATTTAATATGGACGCAACTCGGAAAAGGTCAGCATCTCACCAACGCGCCGTAAACTCATTAGCCCGCAGACAAGGTGAGTTGACTCGTCAGCCAGGATTTGCCAAAGTCTCTCATCTTCGACCGGGGAGGGAGAAGGAAAGTGGAGGATGGGGTTGTCTTCGGTTCAGTGCGTTCACAAAAACATAATCCTATTTCTGTGATTTCATCAGACAATGAAACCTAGTGAGTTTGATTGATTGGAGCAGAATGTCAGTGACCAAAAGTAAAGTTACTGTCACCAGGTTTCTCCCACCCCTCACACACTCATCACTCTCGGCAGCCACTTCACAAATGGGGAATTAAATACTTTTAAATCCCAATAAATCTCCCCCGTTTTTCCACCACTGCTTGTCATTGCTAGATGAATTCTGTACGAAACACAATGGGAGTAAATCTAAATAGATGGACTTGCATACGCCTGAATGTCACTGAAGCTGCAGAATTGTGGTAGAGTGCCAGGGTCCTTTCAGGGGCAATGTGCGTGATGGAACTGCAGTCGACCTCTATCTCTCTCTCCCCTCTTGTTCTCTCTCTGTCTTTGTCTCTGTCTTTGTCTTTGCCTCTGCCTCCAACTCTCTCTCCCTGTCTCTCTCACTCCCTCTCTCTCTCTCTCTCTCTCTCTCTCTCTCTCTGCGGGCTGTGCCACCACCGCTCCAAACCATGAGATCACAATGTGGCTGGCTGCCAAGCTCCCCCGACCATTATTGCAGCTTAAGTACATTGAATTTTAATTCTGAGACAGGTATTTTCACAAGGAATAAAAAGTAATTTTCTGAGCACAATGAAACAAGGGTTCCTTATTATGAGCAAAGTAGCAACCTACAGTTTCAACATACTGTACCAGTCAAAACACACCTACTCATTCAAGGGTTTTTCTTTATGTATACATTGTAGAATAATAGTGAAGACATCAAAACTATGAAATAACACATATGGAATCATGTAGCAACCAAAAAAGTATTAAACAAATCAAAATATAGTTTATATTTGAGATTCTTCAAAGTAGCCACCCTTTGCCTTGATGACAGCTTTGTACACTCTTGGCATTCTCTCAAGCAGCTTCACCTGGAATGCTTTTCCAACAGTCTTGAAGGAGTTCCCACATATGCTGAGCACTTGTTGGCTGCTTTTCCTTCACTCTGCAGTCCAACTCATCCCAAACCATCTCAATTGGGTTGAGGTCGGGGAATTGTGGAGGCTAGGTTATCTGATGCAGCACTCCATCACTATACTTATTGGTCAAATAGCCCTTACACAGCCTGGAGGTGTGTTGGGTCATTGTCCTGTTGAAAAACAAATGATAGTCCCACTAAGCGCAAATCAGATGGGATGGCGTATTGCTGCAGAATTCTGTGGTAGCCATGTTGGTTAAGTGTGCCTTGAATTCTAAATAAATCTCAGACAGTGTCACCTGCAAAGCACCCCCACATCATCACACCTCCTCCTCCATGCTTCACGGTGGGAACCACACATGCGGAGATCATCCGTTCACCGTCTCTGCGTCTCACAAAGATACGCCAGTTGTAACCAAATATCTCCAATTTGGACTCCAGACCAATGGACAGATTTCCACCGGTTTTCTTGGCCCAAGCAAGTCTCTTCTTCTTATTGGTGTCCTTCAGTAGTGGTTTCTTTGCTTTCCTGTGACGGTCCTCATGAGAGGCAGTTTCATCATAGCACTTGATGGTTTTTGCGACTGCACTTGAAGAAACTTTCAAAGTTCTTAATGTTCCGCATTGACTGACCTTTGTGTCTTAAAGTAATGATGGAGTGTCATTTCTCTTTGCTTATTTGAGCTGTTCTTGCCATAATATGGACTTGGTCTTTTATCAAATAGGGCTATCTTCTGTATACCAACCCTACCTTGTCACAACACATTTGATTGGCTCAAACGCTTTAAGAAGGAAACATATTGAACTAATTTACTTTTAACAAGGCACCTGTTAATTGAAATGCATTCCAGGTGACTACTTTGAAGAATCTCAAATCTAAAATATATTTTGATTTGTTTAACACTTTTTTTGGTTACTACTTGATGAGGAAGGCCCTAAAAATTGTCAAAGACTCCAGCCACCCTAGTCATAGACTGTTCTCAATTACCTCTACTAACCGGTGCCTCCGCTCATTGACTCTGTATCGGTACCCCTTGTATATTGCCTCGATATTGTTATTTTACTGCTGCTGTTTAACCTCTCAGGGATTTCTGGGGCACTAGCGCCCCAAACCCGACACTACCAGGTGAAATGTAAGGCGCCAAATTCAAAATTCAAAATCCAAAAGTTGAATTATTAAACATCCACCAATATACAAGTGTTCCATACTCATCAAAAGCTCTTTCTTGGCAATATCACAGCGTTGTCAGATTTCAAAAAGGCTTTACGGCAAAAGCAGCACATTTGATTGTTTGAGGGTAGCACCTCACATATTCCCATAGCCATGAATCGATTAGCCATCACGGCACACACATAACACATTTCACAGCGAAAACAAATCAATTACCTGTTGAAGAACTTCTGCTGAGGTCATCCTAAGTGTCCAACGAAGACAATCCATGGTTCTTTTGTTAGAAAAAGTAATGTATTTTATCCATAAATCTCCATTTGGTTCGCGCGTTATAATCAGAAACGACAGCTTCCACTCCTCCATTGAAACATGACGCAAACGCAAACTCGTTCATCTTATACCTATAAACTTGTCCAAGAATAATCAAACATAGTTTTAAATGTATCCTTAGGAACACTTTTACGTATATTTACTATTATAAATCAACCGGAATATAAACTGATCGATAAAGACGGTAAAAAAGACACTGCGCGCCTTGTCGGGAACGCGCACTGGGTACTGTTGACATAAAAAGTACACTTCCTGGTTTGCTCTTCTTCTCTGGTCTAATTCATCCAAAATGAAAATTTACACTGTCTCGAGACTGTTGACATCTAAAGGAAGCGATGGGTACTGCATTCATATGCACTTATATGGTAATTTTCATTAGGGAGGGGTTCCAAATGAGCAATGTGTCAAAATCACTTTTTCTAGGACAGAAATCCCTCGGGGTTTCGCCTGCCATATGCGTTCTGTTTCACTCACAGACAAATGGTTAACACTGTTGGAAAATTCAGAGTGTTTCCTATCCAATGGTACTAAATATGTGCCTGAATGGGAGGCATTTTACTTTGGGCACGCCAGGCTCTCCAAAACCGACCCCTCAGCTGCCACTCCCTAACAAGTTAATTATTTGTCACTTTTATTTTATTTATTAAAAGGAATCACTAACCTGACATGACTGGATTGGTGTAAGCAACATTTCCACTAGCTTGCTTTCACCAATTATGTCATGTCACTGCCAGATCAGTTATTATTATTGAGGAAGGAAGGATGCGTTTAAATAATATTTGAAAAGTTTTCCCTCTCTATGCCTTCTGTCTGCCCTTTGGCTTCTAATACCTTTTATTCCTAGTAGTAAGCATAATCCAGCTCATAACTCCTTTACTGGAAACATTAAAAGTTAGAGACTCCGATCGTTAAAGAACACAGCCCAATATTTCCTCTGACATGTGAAATGGAACACTATCTTTCACAACATGGTGTTTTCTCCCAAATGGCTAGTGGTATTACATTTTATAGCCCATTTATTTACTCTGAGGGATCATTTTCAATCCAGGCTTTACAGAGCTATAAAAGGATTAGATTGCTGATTCTTTTGGTTGTACTCAACTGTACGGCTCTTCTGTGTACCGTGAACACTAACCCGATAGAAGGACCAAGGATGGTTGAGAGAAAACATGGCCTTCGTGGATAACCTAATCTAGAATGGCTAAAATAGTAGACTCTTATCGTATCCTAGCCAATAGAGAGAGAGAATGACCTTTGACTAAAAGCAAATTTGAAAGTCAACACATTCCGCCATGTTTTTTCCCCTTCATTTATGCCATGAAGACAGTACTCTCTCTCCAGGCTTATGAGTGTTCAGCCATTGTGTGCTTCTCTGCCAACTGTAATTAGACATTTTTCAACCCAAAGACATTTCTTGCAGGCAGATGCCTATCAAAATTCAATTTTCAAATGACAGTGAAGTGTCGGAATACATTTTGTTACAAAAGTTAATGACTTGAGGTCGATCAATGCTATAATATTTTGAAGTGTGCTTTTTCCTCACAATTCTGAATAAGCATAATGTTTGTTGTTGTTATGAACAACTTTCAAATCTCAATTGATCATCTTTCATCAATAATGGCTAATCCATCAATAATGTCTGATCCCTGGCCGTGACCCCACTCTCCGAGGGTGTCTCAGGGAGGAGTGGGATATGCAAAAAACATTTCCATTTCTCAACTCATTCTCGTACATGTAACCCACTTGTACATGCAGTGAAACAGGACACATATAAGCACCCCCTATTTGACCTTTGATCATTCCAACAAGCGTCCCAAATGGCACCCTATTCCCTTTTATAATGCCCTACTATTGACCCCTTAGGACCCATAGGGCTCTAATCAATAGTAGTGCACTATATAAGGAATAGGGTGCCATTTGGGACGCGAATCAATACACAGCGCCAACCATCCTTCAGTTTAGACTGACAAAAAGGAGACTCGGTTAAAACCATGACCTTCATCTGATTTCACATTAAATAGCTTTATGCCATTATTAATTTATTTGTATGTTTTAATTGTGCCATTCACTTTAGCAAGTGAAAACATCCAACTTTTAAAGAGTAATTCCCGAATGTAATTTTATTGAACTCAATACTGTACTGTATGTGTATACCCACTGCTTGTCAGCTAGATCAGGGTTTCCCAGACTCACTCCTGGAGGTGGAGGCGGTGTCAGAGGAAGGCCCTAAGAATTGTCAAAGACTCCAGCCACCCTAGTCATAGACTGTTCTCTCTGCTACCGCACGGCAAGCGGTACCTGTGCGCCAAGTCTCGGTCCAAAAGGCTTCTTAACAGCTTCTACCCCCAAGCCATAAGACTCCTGAACAGCTAATCAAATGGCTACCCAGACTATTTGCATTGCCCCCCCCTCTTTTACGCTGCCGATACTCTCTGTTTATTATCTATACATAGTCACTCTAACTCTACCTACATGTACATAATACCTCAAGTACCTCTACTAACTGATGCCCTCGCTCATTGACTCTGTACCGGTACCCCCTGTATATTGCCTCGCATTGTTATTTTACTGCTGCTGTTTAATTGTTTGTTACAAATAATCAAAGCGTGATGATGAGTTGGTTGTTTGAATCAGCTGTATAGTGCTAGGGCAGCTGTATAGGGCACTATACAGCTGGAAAAAGCGGGCAGGAAAAGCGAAATGTACAGTGTATTTATGGTACAGTGTATTTATCCCTCTTCTCCATTTCATAGCCAGTCTGACCAGTGTACAGTATACAGTATGCATGTAAGCATGCGTCACTGGATACGTAGGTGCGCATAATATGGAATGATGGCGATAGAATGCGCCAGCCAGCCTTGGGACGGCTAAATTTACCAGGGCATGTCACTTACACAAAATGTCTGTCATGCCACATGCTAAAATAACCCTGGACACTTCAGAAAATTGCAGTTAAGGCAGTGGAACGCGGGCTTAGAGTTTCAAGCTGAGAATCCTGAAGAGTTGAAATACCGTCAAGCTTGAAGGCATACTTCACCCAAATTACAAAATGATATATATTCGGGATATTGACTTGCATTGGTTTTGTGCCTCAAATGCAAAACAATAAAAATTCCACAGTGGCCAGGTGAACCAAACCAAAACATGGATTGCTGGCATACCTTGTCCATCTGCTACTTACAGGGCAAGGAAACCAAAATGAAATGTTGTAATTTGTAATTTAATTTAAATGTGTCTCATGAATCTACACAATACTGTAAAATTGTTTTTTTGCTAATCCTCTGAATCATTATTATTATTGATCCTAGATGGTGGTATTGAGCACAATTTACTACTGTAAGTGATAAAGAAAAGTAATGAATATAATCTCTCTCTACTTACAGTCCATCGACCCCGGGCAGCAGTTTACATGGGAACACTCCAACCTGGAAGTCAACAAACCAAAGAACAGATATGCTAACGTGATAGCATATGACCACTCCAGAGTCCTGCTATCAGCTATTGACGGTAAGCAGCTCTCCCCTTGGCTTGAAATGACTGTCGAGTAAGTCCACTTCCATACCACTGTCTTCTGTCCCCTAGGAGTATTAGCATACATTGAGTTATGCTATCTATGAAATCATATGCACACTGCCCCCGTTTTGCAGGTCAACTTCAGATTTCAGCAACATTCCTATATGTGGAATTACTTTATAAATATTGTATGTTATCATCAGTGTTTTTTTTCCTCTCAAAGCTTTTCCTCCACTTCCCCAAGTGTCTTCAGACGTTCAGCCATGATGTTTTATTCAACCTGTGAAGGACCTCAACTGAACTCGTTCAGGCATATCTGCATGATATATTTCTATCGGTAGTTTGTTTCAGCTAACAATGATATTTTTTTGAAGAGCTAGTTAATCCATCTCTCTTCTCTCACGCACTCACACACACACCCATGCCTAATTAACCATTTCCATTACATTTTTTCCCATAGACAAATAAAAAGAAAAGAAAAAAGAAAATAAACAGACTTCTGCTCTCCCAGTAAGTGGATGCTAATGGGAAGAAACCAGATAAAGTCTCTTTGCAGTCTCCCAGAAAGCCCATGCAGCTGAGAGTGTTGATGGATCCCATTAACTAGGCATAAACACACATCTGTAAGCCCACATTGAAGCCTTTGTGAGGGAGGAAACCGCTACTCTGCCAGACAGGCTTGTGGGACTTCCCCCCCGGAGCTCCAAACAAAGCCTTTGGCAACCAGGACTTCTTTGTTTACTTTGATTGAGTTATTTTGGCGCGAGGGACTAAGTAGATCACCAAGCAAGCGACTGACTGTCGAGATTGGAATGGAGGAAGTCTTCCTCGGCTGCTTTTGTAATCCCCTGATGTGTGGTAAAGTGTATGGTATACTATTAGCATTGGCTATGCTAGAGGGGAATTGGGTGACACTTAACTTGAACCCTCTGTCCTTTCAGGCCCACATAACAATGTCATGATAATGTTATAACAGATGTCATAAACAGTCACAGCACATGTTCAACATCATCTGTTGACTTGTCATAGTCATTAATCATGTCCACATCATATTGTTGTTGTTGTGTGCCGTAAGACATGAGTACCACTTCATTAAGTAATTTGTATGCTTCCACAGGACTTTCATTTAGTTAGCCAACCTTAGTGTCTTCCTCCCACTTTGAACTCCAAACCATCCATCAAAATGTCTCCTTTCATTTTGACATTCCTCACCAGATGAATACACATTATGTAAGCAGACATCTGTATAGTCAGTTTTCCACTGTACTCTGCTTCAAAGCTGTCCCTGGACTCTATTCTTAACTCTGTTGAGACACAGTTCAAAGTGGACCAACTTGAGTCACTGGCCAGCCCTTTCTCAAAAGGTCAGTGCAGCTAAACGTGGGAAATCACAACATAATCACGGTTTTACGTGCTTGATCAAAGAGCTTTTAATGTCCAGGTATACCGGTTATTCTCCAATTGTTGAAATCGTGAAGGTAGGTTGATGATGTAGGGGCAGAGAGAAGAGAGAGAACTCATCAAATCAAATTTGTCACATGCTTCGTTAAACAAACATCACGAGGCGATGGCTCCATCTGCTGGACGTGCTAGGTCTCGACGGGCTCTCCGGCCAGGACTAATTGGGGCTGATTGGGGAGTTGGTGAGTAATCAACGGCTTTATACCAGGACACTGAATGTAGTACCTATTGCTTCCACCAGATGTCAGCAGTGTATAGGTAAAGTTTAAAGGCAATCGGAACCATTGTGTTCAATCGGTAGAGGCTTTAGTCGGGGGAGCTATTTTTCAGTTGCGTTTTGGGGCGCACGTTTGGCTGAGCGGTCCACTTTATTTGACTTGTATAACGTTTAGGTGACCATCCAAGTGAAAGATTATCACTTTTATTCATAAAAGATAAGCTAAGGATGCATTTTAATTGGTTTTTGTTTTGTTGAGGGAAAGTTTATAGGTTTAAATGAACGCGTTCTCTTCACATTGGATTTTCTGAACACAAGGTGCCAACCAAACGGAGATTTAAGGATATAATAAATTACTTTTTCTAACCAAATACCCATGGATTGTCTTCGTTGGACACTTAGGAAGCCCTCTGCAGAAGTTCTACAAAGGTAAGGCACAGGTTTTCCTGTGAAATACATTTTCTATCGACCGCTGGCTAAAGATTTCATGGTTATGGAAAATATTGAAGGTGCTACCCTCAAACAATCAAATGTAGTGCTTTCGCCGTAAAGCCTTTTTGAAATCCGACAACGCTGTGATATTTCCAAGAAGCAGAGCTTTTGATGAGTATGAAACACTTGTATATTGGTGCATTTTTAATAATTCAATTTTGGGATTTTGCCTTGCATTTCACCTGGTAGTGTCGGGAGTGGGGCGCTAGCGCACCAAATCACCTTGCTGCTCCCCAAGAAGTTAATACAACTCTCAAACAAATGCTGTGGAAGATCCTCGAGCTGGACGGAAAGAACTGGGACCAGCTACTACCCCACCTCATGTTCTCAATCCGAGAGGTACCCCAGTCCTCCACTGGGTTTTCCCCTTTTGAACTCCTCGACGGGAGGAGGCCACGCAGCCTACTGGAGCTCACCAAGGAGGTGTGGGAAGCCCAACCGACCCCCTTACGCAGCGTGTTAGAGCACGTGGAGACGATGAGGGAGAGGATGACAGCCATATGGCCAGTAGTGAGGGAACATATGGAGAAGGCTCAACGCGCCCAAGCCCAGGTCTACAATCGGGGAGCCCAGCCCCGAGAATTCCAAGGGGGAGACAGGGTGTTGATCTTGATCCCCACGGCCGAAAGTAAGTTCCTGGCAACAAGTAAATAAAAGAAGCTGGGACCTGTCAATTACCGCGTATGGCAGCCGGGGAGATGGAAACCCCAACAGATTTACTACGTGAACCTGTTGAAGAAATGGCACGAGAGGACAGCCTTGGCAGTGTTATGGTCGGGACCCAGGACGCCAACGGTACCAGTGGTGGTCCCGAGCAATGAGGACTTCGACCCGGCCCAGAAGCAAGAGCTCAGGGAGCTCGTCGATCGGAACACGGTGGTGCGAAAGAGGCCATATCGGATTCCGGAGGTTAGAAGGAAGGCCATAAAGAAAGAGGTGGAGGCTATGCTGAGGATGGCGTGGAAGAGTCCCACCGTGCATGGTGCAGCCCCATCGTGTTGGTGCCCAAACCGGACGGGAGCCTGGGCTTCTGTAATGATTTCCGGGGGTGTGAACGACATCAGTCTGTTCGACGCCTACCCCATGCCGAGGGTGGACGAACTCATCGACCGATTGGGAAAGGCCCGGTACATCAGCACCCTTGACCTGACCAAAGGATATTGGCAGGTACCGTTGACAGCCTCCTCCCGAGAGAAGACAGCGTTTTCGACCCCAGACAGACTATATCAGTACCGGGTGCTCCCGTTCGGTCTCCACAGAGCCCCACCCACATTCCAGCGCCTGATAGACAAAGTACCCCACCAGCAGTACGCAGCGGCCTATTTGGATGATATCATCATCCACAGCCAAGGCTGGGAAGAGCACCTGACGCGCCTCCAGGCGGTGCTGGACGCGCTCAGGCATGTCGGGTTGACAGCGAACCCCAAAAAGTGCAAACTAGGGTTCGAGGAGGTGGAGTACCTGGGTTATTTGGTCGGACTGGGGAACGTCAAGCCCCAGGAGAGGAAGGTTCATACGGTACGTGACTGGCCCATTCCACACACCAAGACACAGGTCAAGTCCTTCCTGGGACTGGCAGGATACTATATCCGGTTTATCCCCAACTTTACGGCTATAGCTTCCCTCCTCACCGATCTAACCAGGGCCCGCCTCCCGAAAACATTGAAATGGACGAACGAGACAGAAGCAGCGTTCGGGCGCCTGAAGGAAGCGCTGTGCTCCCATCCAATTCTCTTGACGCCCGATTTCCAGGTGCCGATGGTGGTCCAGACGGATGCATGTGACACGGGACTAGGGGCCATTCTGTCCCAGATACACGATGGGGAGGAGCACCCCATCATGTACATAAGCCGAAAGCTACTACCCAGAGAGAAAAAGTACTCTATTGTTGAGAAAGAGTGTCTTCCGGTGATGTGGACACTCTCAAATATTACCTGTTAGGTACCCACTTCACCCTGGTCACTGACCATGCTCCCCTGGTCTGGATGGCCAGGGGGAGGGACACAAATGATTGGGTCACCAGGTCAGGGGCGAAGAATGGAAACGCGGATGCCCTATCGAGAATGGAGACATATGTCGCACTGACGACAGCCCCTCCCTGACAGAGCTAGGGGCGTACAGCAGGTCAGCCACCAGGGGAGACTCGTCGAGGCCTGGTGACAGATTGAGTGTACATCACGAGACGATGGCTCCATCTGCTGGACGTGCCAGGTCTCGACGGGCTCTCCGGCCAGGACTAATTGGGGCTGATTGGGGAGTAAGCCCCATAAAGCTGCCAGAAGGCAGCACATAGGGAGGACTGGGGGAAGTAAGGTGACTTCCATGTAGTTGGAGACGGTGCCCGAGCCAAGACGAGGGAGTTGAGTTTGTGTGCCCGTCAGGATACGGCAAGACCCGGAGCCCAGAAGACGGTATCCCGGAGAGGGTCTCATGGGGGAAACCTATCCTTTTCTTTTGATTTATTATTTAATAAAACCCCTTGAAACCGAGCTAATCATACTCTGTCCGTGTCTGATCTGTATAAACGTCTTGACCAAAACTCCTGGTCTGCCACAATATATATAAATTTTAAAATAACATGAGGAATAAATAACGATAACTTGGCTATATACACGGGTACAGTACCAGTACTGAGTCATTGTGCAGGGGTACGAGGTAATTGAGGTAGATATGTACATATACATTCGGATAAAGTGACTTGGCAACGGGATAGATAATAAACTGTAACAGTAGCGTATATGAGTCAAAAGAGATTAGTTCAAAAAGGGTCAAGGCAGATATTCCAGGTAGCTATTGGTTAACTATTTAACTTACTGTTGACCAGTCTAATAGCTTGAGGGTAGAAGCTGTTCAGGGTCCTGTTGTTTCCAGACTTGGTGAATCGCTACTGCTTGCTGGTGACTTGGGTGGCTGGAGTCTTTATCCATTTTTATGGCCTTCCTCTGACACCGCCTGGTATAGAGGACCTAGATGCCAGTGAGCTCGGTCCCCAGTGATGTACCGTAGGTTGTTATCCTGGCACCACACTGACCTACCACCGTCATGTCGTCTGCAAACTTAATGATGGTGTGGGAGTCATGCGCAGCCATGCAGTCGTGGGTGAACAGGGAGTACAGCAGGGGACTAAGCATGCACACCTGAGGGGCCCCTGTGTTGAGGGTCAGTGTGGCGGATGTGTTGTTGCCTAGCTTCACCAACTTGGGGCAACCCTTCAGGAAGTCAAGGATCCAGTTGCAGAGGGAGGTGTTTAATCCCAGGATCCTTAGCTTAGTGATGAGCTTGGAGGGCACAATGGTGTTGAATGCTGAGCTGTAGTCAGTGAACAGCATCCTCACGTATGTGTTCCTTTTGACCAAGTGGGAAAGGGCAGTCGAGTGCAATAGAGATCACGTAATCTGTGGATCTGTTGGAGTGAGTCCAGGATGTCTGTGATGAAGATGATGTTGATGTGAGCCATGACCAGCCTTTCAAAGCATTTCATGGCTACAGATGTGAGTGCTACAGGTGATAGTCATTTAGACAGGTTACGTTGGCATTTTTTTATAATTTTTTATTTCATTTAACCTTTATTTAACTAGGCAAGTCGGTTAAGAACAAATTCTTATTTACAATGCCGGCCTACCCCTGCCAAACATGGACGATGCTGGGCCAATTGTGCTCCGCCCTATGGGACTCAATCACGGCCAGATGTGATGCAGCCTGGATTCAAACCAGGTAGTGCAGTGACGCCTCTTGCACTGAGATGCAGGGTCTTACACCACTGTACCACTCGGGAGCAGTTTTTGGGCACAGGGACTACGGTGGTCTGCTTGAAATATGTAGGTATTACAGACTGGGTCAGGGAGAGGTTGAAAATGTCAGTGAAAACACTTGCCAGCTGGTCAATTCATGCGGCCTTGTGAATGTTAACCTATTTAAAGGTTTAGCTCACATCATTTATGGACTCATGACCTCTTGCCTGGGGTTACAGGCTAACCTAGTACTCTAAAAGAGAACTTTTCCCAAAAGTTACTTCAGTGTGGATTATGCCTAAATAAATGGAAAACCATTCAAATTCCTAACACACATGACACTTTCAGACTTTTTTAAGACAAGCTGCCAATTTTGTATGTGATTCTTTGATCATTTGCCAGGTTCGATATCTGCGTTATATTATTAGTTGTGTTTCTTTCTTGATAACGATATTGAAAGTGTTGCAAGCAGATGGTTTCGTTCTCCACAAATCATGAGTGACACTCCGGCTGTCTTCCGAGAAACCATTTAGCAAATATGCGTCCAGACATTCTTGTTTTCATTAAATCATGATAGTGTCTCTTTTTCCTTGCCCGTCCCTTCCATTTTGAAAGCTGGGGGCTTAATTGTCTTTATCCCTTGTCCATCATGGAAATATACAGCCAGGCAATGGCTGTACTAAAGGGTTTAGGAGAGAAAAGGAAGGGAGGAAGAGAAAAAAAAGAAGAGTAAGAAATGTTGGGTTTGGAATGAGCTCACATTCGCTCTTTTTTTGGTTGTACTAAATAAGTTACCTGGGAGAAAAGGGGTAGGGTGGAGGAGAGGGAAGAGAGCTGGAGTGTGGGTGGGTTGACTGTGGAAACGTGGCGCCCATGCAGATGAGACTTATCTTGGTAGTCCATGTGTGCACCGGGCCCTCAACTGCCAGTCCCGAAGCATTGACTAACTGTCAGCTCCGTCTTCTCCTCTTTCCGGATTGGAAAAGACCACGGTGCTTTCATTTAGCAAGCGATGAAAAAAGAAAAGAGTAGGAGGTTTTGTTGTTTGTTTTTCTCTCTGTGAGGTTGAGGAGAGAGGTGGGGAGAAGGCATTTTTCAAAGCCAAACTCTATCTCTCAAGTTCACGGTAGATAGCGGAAATGCTCTTTTTTGGAATCATCGTTACATTCAAGAGTAAGATAACAATTGACACAGTGATTCAACAAGTAGGCCGCCATTTTGTGTGGATAGATGACACAAAAGGCACACAATGGCAAAGCTTAAACGAAAAACACAGTATAGACTGTTTTCCTGGGTAGTACCTGAGTAAGAAAACTAACCCTGGAGTCGTGTCCTTTTAGTTTGGAAGAACTCAGTCAGGATTAAGTGTTGTTTACTGTCAAAACAACTGAAGGTATTGAGTCGGACTAGCAGGGGTTTAAACCTCTAAGCACTAGCATAGTGGGACTTCACCTTTCACAGTACCTGTTAGTGGATGGACTAACATTATTGATCCCTCTGATGCTAAACTGTTTTGTGTCGCTCATTGGGTTTTCCCTGTGTGTCGTACAACCAAGGTTAATCACTCTCCACACACAGACACACACACACACATCATCCATTCTAATCCCTTTCCCTCCTCTTTCCAAGGTATCCCTGGAAGTGATTACATCAACTCCAACTACATTGACGGCTACAGGAAGCAGAATGCGTACATCGCCACGCAGGGCTCGCTGCCTGAGACGTTTGGCGACTTCTGGAGGATGATCTGGGAACAGCGGAGTGCCAACATCGTCATGATGACCAAGCTGGAGGAGAGATCCAGGGTAAGCACAGATCTGGGATCAGCCCTATGGGTCCATTATTATTCATTTGATTGTCATGCTCTGAGTAGAATGTGTCTTTAGCAGAGGTCTAGGTCTATTGCACAGATCCAAGTTATTATACCCTGACATTGGTCATAGTCGAAGAAACAACATTTAGTAATTCTCAGAATTTCAATATATGGCATACATATGTGTCATTATTGGATTTGTTAACTAGAAAAAGTCAGGCACTGAAATGTGTAACTATGCCATTGTTATATGTTCTACCTCAGGTGTCTACGTTTTAATATCAGTGTACATGGTCTATAAAGCAAGTATACCGGAATATAATTAGAGATTCCAGATATACTTGTCAGATGCAAAATAGGTACAATTCAAGGTGCCTGTTTTCCGTTGTTTACTTCCAAGCTTTATTGAAACGGCAACATTATACCTTAACTCATGACTCTTCATAGCTCCTCCATTTTCTTCTGTGATGCAAATACCTGCCTTAACATTTTCTTTGACCTGCCCATTCTTCCTTTCATTCTGTGTTCATATTTCTTTGTGTATTTTGTGTCATGTTCCTTCAGATTCCCTCATATTTCTATTCTAAGGCAAGACATCTTGCATTCTGTTGCCAATGGATGTCACTCACTCCTTTCTTTGCCACAATATGAGTTTTCCTTTTGTTCTTTTTAGTATTAGTGCTTCTAAACCGTTATTGTAGTTAGTCGCATGGCCACTAGGTTAGCCAGCAGCACTGCTTTAAATGGACAATCTGCAGTTGCTACATCCGTTTTTTTTTTTACTTTTAAATTAATAATACATACCCATTGATTGTTGAAGAATTTAACAAATAAATGCCTTATAAGCTTAGTTCAATAGTCGTACCCCGTCAGAACCCAAAATATGATCTGGCTTTGCTCCTTTGTTTGTAAACAATGTAATTGTAAACCAACACTGTATAGCATTAAAAAAACATGGTTAAAACTATAATTTTGTCATGGATGGTCAGTGCTCTGTCTATGAATTTGAGAGTGGTTACATGTGTGGTTACAGCCCATCCCTCAGCTGTTTACCAAAATAGTTTTGGGGTGTCCGCTTAGTTATTGTCTGAACTGCTAAACGACAATACTGTAATGAAGGTTTGAATGGCAGATTTCCCCTTTAAGCTATAGCTGAATTTGTCGCTAATGCTAAAATGTCAGTCACTTCGGCACAAGAACCAAGCACACAGCACTTTTCACTCTTTCAAGGTTAAAATACACACTTGTGTCTGACACTGCAAGGTCTCTTATGTATGTTTGAAATCACAAAAAAGACTGCATGGTCTCCACAAGTTGCAAGGTTGCTACTTATACACATTTCCTTCTCTAAAGATCCTTATTAACTTGTTTACAAAGGTCTCTTCCTAGAAGAGTGGTGTTTGTTATAGCAGCAAAGGGGGGACCAACTACATATTAATGCCAATGATTTTGGAAAGAGATGTTCGACGAGTAGGTGTCCACATACTTTTGGTAATGTAGTGTATGTTTTCCTTGGTTGTTCTCATCCCAAATACTTTCCTAAAGTTGTGGAAATGTATATTACATTTTTTTTAATAATCTTTCGATTATTGAAATTGTGTATCCTTACTGCACCACGTAAGAGGTTTTCGAGACAGCTTTTCTGTTGATTATGCACTGATAATAAAATAAATCTGTTCTCAGTTGAGTTTCAGCAGCAGTAAATTACCTTCCACTGTATGTAAGATGATAGTACCATAGTGTATGAGGTAAGGCATCTGCATAAAAACTCTTAGAGTTCACCGTGCTTCCCTTTTGCAGCGAAACGACAATACTGTAATGGAGGTTGTGTTTTATTGCCTGTTTGCTGGACAACAAAAATGCTATAACCATAATAAACGTTTGCCTGTAATGTGATTGGAAAACTGCAGTTAAGATTGCAATTATAGAACCTGTCAGGCTAATAAATAGCACTGTCGGGCTTGAGTGGAACGTCTTAGCTGGGCCTGTTCTCCTCCATGAAGCTGGATGAGTATGCGTCAGTTATGTATATTAGGGTCCGTATAGTTCTCTCAGACAGTCGTCCAGAGAGTTAGAGGGCAGAAATGGAGCATTGAGGATCAGATCACATCAGATCAGAACTTTATTGTCATACTGTTGTTAGGGACGTGTAGCAGGGGTGAGTCCTGCCCATTGAAACTGAGGGGGGCACAGACCCTCTCAGTTGATCTTTTTGTACACTGAAAATATAGAAGATATTGTTAATTTGACATACTTCAAACAAAGTAGTTGCATCATGCCTCTATTTGTTGGTAGCTAGTTAGAGACAGAGTTGTTAGAAGTTTTTGACCAAGCCACGTATTTTCTCTCAATCTCAGGTGAAATGTGACCAGTACTGGCCCACTAGAGGGACGGAGACCTACGGCCTCATCCAGGTGACGCTGTTGGACACGGTGGAGCTGGCCACATACTGCGTCAGGACATTTGCACTTTATAAAGTACGTTTGATTTCTTATTATTAATTTAACCGTTAACTTAATTTCACCCGGAAGTCAGACACCAAATTCCGGTCTGTACCAGGAACTCAGAGAACTAACACAGTTCAACCATCTCCTTGTTCAGTAAAGTCTATTAAACTGATTTAAACTGAGAACCATAGCCACGGGCCAGTAGCTTTACTCTATTCCCCTGACATCATTGGTGCAGCGTCTTTGAGATGTTATAAAAAATTGGACCACACCTCATGTCCACTAAAGGCATTGAAGTATATTGACAGACTTTTCCTCTGTCTGTCAGAATGGCTCCAGTGAGAAAAGAGAGGTGAGGCAGTTCCAGTTCACGGCCTGGCCGGACCACGGGGTACCCGAGCACCCCACTCCGTTCCTGGCCTTCCTCAGACGGGTCAAAGCCTGTAACCCCCCAGACGCAGGGCCCATGGTGGTACATTGCAGGTAAGCAAGGCTCCTGATTTTGCCATCATAGGCTATGTTAGCCCGCTGAGCTAAGGACTTCTGGTCTCAGACAAGGTTACTCGTCATTCAACCACTGTTCACTGAATCACAGGTGTAGATAAAGACACAGAGGGAGAGAGAAACAGACAAGGAAGAGAGAGCAAAAAAAAGAGGAGGAGGGTAGGAGGAATGGTTGGACTAGATGACATGAGCTGCATATCACCGACTGAGAGCCAGAGGGAGTCTTCCTAGCTTTACCCGATTTTTATTTTTTCTTCTTGATTTCAAGGTATTTACTACAACAGAGTAATAATTACCGATGTCAGTGCCCTTGGCGTAACTTAAACATCCCTTCTCCACACACACACAAACACACACACAAATACACACACAAACCTGTCCTCCCCACACTAACATGCCGGCATCAGAGGTCCACGAGCATCCAGCTTATCCCTAGGGTTATTACAAAACACTAAAGCACTTATTTCACACCCCGAATGAGAAGGAGGACCAAACTCCAGACAGGAATGCAGCCGTCTGCTTCTCCTCAGATTGGGGATTTATACTGTAGGAGGATCTGCAGTGTGGGTGAGTGCGTGTGCGTGTCGGGGTGAGAGAGAGAGAGAGACAGACCAAGAGATAGATAAAGGTAGAGAGAGGAGGACCTAGGAAATGGAACTGAAATAGAGCAAGTGAGAAGATACAAACTTATGTCTGAAAAAAAGCACAAAAAAGGGGATTACCAAATAATTTTTATGACCACATGCTGGAGTTAGTTAGACCGTGTCGCAGAATCAGTTTAAATTGAAAAATCCCAACTTTTTACGGTGAAGCAGAATGCAGGAATTAATGTTACCCTGCAGATGGTGGTTATAATTCCTTGCCACTGCATCAGATAAAGAGTGCAGAGCTTCAAATCCTTATGGAAGTGTCTCGCACAATCCCAGATCCCCCAATGCTTTGTCAGACCACCATTTTGAAAATATGATTTTCAGTAGTAAACGAGTGCACACTTCAAAATAAAATAGATATTATTGGGACACACACCATTATATTTTAAGATATACAGTTGAAGTCGGAAGATTACATACACCTTAGCCAAATACATTTAAACTCAGTTCTTCACAATTCCTAACATTTAATCCTAGTTTAATTATTCCCTTTCTTAGGTCAGTTAGGATCCCAACTTCATTTTAAGAATGTGAAATGTCAGAATAATAGTAGAGAGAATTATTTATTTAAGCTTTTATTTCTTTCATCACATTTCCAGTGCGTCAGAAGTTTACATACACTCAATTAGTATTTGGTAGCATTGCCTTTAAATTGTTTAGCTTGGGTCAAACGTTTCGGGTGGCCTTCCACAAGCTTCCCACAATAAGTTGGGTGAATTTTGGCCCATTCCTCCTGACAGAGCTGGTGTAACTGAGTCAGGTTTGTAGGCACACGCTTTTTCAGTTCTGCCTACAAGTTTTCTATGGGATTGAGGTTAGGGCTTTGTGATGGCCACTCCAATACCTTGACTTTGTTGTCCTCAAGCCATTTTGCCACAACTTTGGAAGTATGCTTGTCCATTTGGAAGACCCATTTGCAACCAAGCTTTAACTTCCTGACTGATGTCTTGAGATGTTGCTTCAATATATCCACATCATGTTCTTTCCTCATGATGCCATCTATTTTGTGAAGTGCACCAGTCCCTCTTGCAGCAAAGCACCACCACAACAGTATGCTACCACCTCCGTGCTTCACAGTTGGGATGGTGTTCTTTGGCTTGCAAGCTTCCCCCTTTTTCCTCCAAACATTACGATGGTCATTATGGCCAAACAGTTCTGTTTTTTGTTTCATCAGACCAGAGGACATTTCTCCAATCTTTGTACCCATGTGTAGTTGCAAACCGCAGTCTGGCTTTTTTATGGCAGTTTTGGAGCAGTGGCTTCTTCCTTGCTGAGCGGCCTTTCAGGTTATGTCGATATAGGATTCGTTTTACTGTGGATATAGATACTTTCACACGGTTCTTTGCTGTTGTTCTGGGATTGATTTGCACTTTTCACACCAAAGTACGTTCGTCTCTAGGAGACAGAACGCGTCTTCTTCCAGAGCGATATGGCGTCTGCGTGGTCCCATGGTGTTTATACTTGCATACTATTGTTTGTACAGATGAACGCTGTACCTTCAGGCGTTTGGAAATTGCTCCCAAGGATGAACCAGACTGCTAGGCTGTTGATGGCAGCACAGACCATTTGCAAGTCTAAACAAAAGCCGTTGATTGTTTTGTGGCGTATAATTAACTGTATCGTACAGACCTCTGAGGTTTTAGAAAAGTAGCTGGTCAGGCTAATGCTACCCCAAAAAATAGGCCTTATATCATTCTCCCTGAAAGAAGTCAGTATTGCAACAGACTTAGACTGACCAAAGAGATGTGGTGTGGGTGTGACCCAATCCCATAGAAACATTACGTATAGTTTTCACACAACACAAATAGGTGTACGATAAGTGTCATTTCTTTTGACGGTTTGTTTAACATATTTTCACTGGAGACTTTCTCTCAAACATGCATCGACACACAAAAATGTACACGAAACACACGTACAATCATTTAATCTGTAATGGCCCCTAGAGTCGAAGGAACAGAATTCATTTAACAAACACACACAACACATAAACAATCGTTTCATCTGTAATGGCCTTTGGAGTGGAAGGAGCAGAACTAGTCTGACCAAAGTGGACCGTGTCTCAAGACCTGCCATCGATTTAGTTGCTTTGTCGTCACGACCGAGAAAGAGACGCCAATTTACCCTGGCTTCAACGGGACGGTAGTGATAAAGAGACAAAATAATTCAGTTGTATTATCATTATATTACAATTTATTTAATTTGATGTTGTAGGACTTCCCACAGTATGATATACCCATTGCCGTCACAGCGTGTTAAAAGTTAACTTTATGGCCAAGTTCTCTAGTCAAATGATTGACTAATATGAGGTTTCACAGTTTACAGTCTGAAGGTTGTTAGAGAGTAACTTTAGTTACGTTTTTGTTCAATAACATCTCAAGTCCTGTTGCCATCCTTCAATAAAGAGTCAGAAAAATTGAAATGTCCTACAACACAGGATCAGAGTAACCTGTCCCTATATTTCAACAGAATGCTTAATGTTGCACGTGCAGAACATTCCCCCCAAGGAGCAGTGAAGAAGGATATTATTAAAAGTACATCCATGTGTTCCCACTGAAGATCTCTCTCTCTCTCTCTCTCTCTCTCTCTCTCAAATTTAATTTGCTTTATTGGCATGACGTAACAATGTACATATTGCCAAAGCTTTCTCTCTCGTCCCTTCTCCCACCTCCACCCCCACGGAGTAGTGAAATAGTTTCTGTGTCTGCCTATTTTCCTCTTGGTAACCCACAGGGTCGAGGACCGTTGTGCTCCTATTGGAACTGGGGCCGTTGAGGCATTATGGGCGCACAGGGAGAGGTCACAACGGATTCGTCGGGCCTTTCTGCACCACGGGTTTAATTCACGGTTTCCCAGAACATAGACATATCTGATATTGGCAAAAAGCTTAAATTATTGTTCATCTAACTGCACTGTCACATTTACAGTAGCTATTACAGTGAACGAATACCATGCTATTGTTTGAGGAGAGTGCAATGGTTCATTTTATTAGTCCAAAACATTGCACATACACTGATGCCATCTAATGGACAAAATCTAAATTGCACCTGGGCTAGAATAATACATTATGGCCTTTCTCTTGCATTTCAAAGATGATGGTACAAAAAAAATACTAAGGAATGGTTCGTTTTTTCTCTGTATTATCTTTTTCCAGATCTATTCTATTGTAGTCTCCTACATTCCTTTCACATTTCCACAAACTTAAGTGTTTCCTTTCAAATGGTACCAAGAATATGCATATCCTTGCTTCACGGCCTGAGCTACAGGCAGTTAGATTTGGGTATGTCATTTTAGGCTATAATTTAAAAAAAGGGGCGGATCCTTAAGAGGTTAAAGGAAAGGGTCACCCATTTTGAATGTTATATTGTTTTTGTGCATCACTGACTGATGTTATATCGATTCCCTGGGTCATTTCATGTTTTCATGTGTATCTAAGTTATTGGCGTTCAAGCAGGCAGAAATCTGGCCAGTATGACGTAGCACCTTGATAAAGTTGCTCTCACTACACTGGAAGTAGGAATACGACTTTAGATCGCAAAAACATCTATCATACATGTCAGATTTCAATACTGGCCTATGTCATAGCTTTGGAGGATGTCTTCTCTCGAATGAGCCATTGATCTTATTTTTGCGATATTTCTGTAATTTAATGAAGGGGTGCATTGCATGGTGCCATTGCCAGAGATATTATATAAGGGAGATAGGAATCCAATGAATGAAAGAACATATAACACCCCACCCAGCAAACTGTCGTAAAATCACTCTGTCATGCTGCGTCACACGGTTGCTAAGCTAATCGTCACGCAATCCCTTCTTCAAAGTCAGTGTATATAGCAAGAAAGGTGCCTATTTTCCTCATAAGTACGTAATGTCACAATTCCAAAGCTATACAATACTACAAATAGCAAGTTAATTATCTCACATCTTGGAAAAGATTTGTAATGTTGTACGTCTTGTTGACGAAATTCGTGCTGATGTTGAGTTTTTGAGCTAGCGCCCAATAGACTCCCATTCACTCATTGAAGGAGAGTG
The DNA here is from genome assembly GCA_030435695.1 of Brachymystax lenok tsinlingensis. Taxonomy (NCBI): domain Eukaryota; kingdom Metazoa; phylum Chordata; class Actinopteri; order Salmoniformes; family Salmonidae; genus Brachymystax; species Brachymystax lenok. The sequence goes on from CM059798.1 coordinate 12,865,958, forward strand.
CTCCTTCCAGAATCGAACTAACCAGAATCTAGCTAACTAGCTACGTTACATGCTGATATTGTCTTTAGCAATATTGAGTGTAGCTACGTTTGCTATCTAGCTAGCTAGTCAGCCAGCCAGCCCATAGAGAGAGCATTGCGGATTTTGTAGTCGACTTGAGCTGCAACAGATTTCCACAACGATTTTCCCTATTGCTACCAACCTTATTATTTCTCCAAAATTAAACATTTGTTAACACTGTAAATGAAAAGAATGAGTGATTTTAGGTAGATTTTTCCATTAAGAATGAGAATTAATATTTCTCATGCATCAGACATACTCTTTGGAGGTTGTTTGATTCATACTCTATATATGAATGTCTACCACGTCTAGTCCAATGGTCACCAACTGGTCGATCGAGATCGACAGGTCGATCTCCAAGGCATTCCTAGTCGATCGCCAAACATTTCTCGCTCTGTTGGCGGTAGGTGCGCTTGATTCAGCTGCCCTGCACGCAGGTTAGGCAAACTGTTCCGGGCAGGCCCGGAGAACAAATCAAGTGCACTATAGGCCTGACGCTGGAAAAACGGATGGCTCAGGCTACCCTGTCTGCAGTAACGTAGCATGCGTAAAGGAAAGTTAAAGAAAAGTTGATCCTGTGAGATTTCAAAATGTTAAAAGCATGACTAGGGAGAGCAAAAATGTCTTACTCAGCACTGTCAACACTTTTTATTCAACACTTTTATACGCCATAAAATGGCATGCACCTTCTTCCTACTTCTACTGGTGTTACAACGAGCACAGCTGGCGTAATGAATGATTAGGAAACTATAGGCTTGCATTGTTATTACTAGCGGCTTGGGTCTTTTTTTCATAACAAGGAATATTTCATTTTCTCTGTTCATAGGAGTAACAACATGAATTTGTGCATGAGGCAGAAATAATACGGTGCTACTCACTATCAACTTGAACACGGTGTCCCTTTTTGGTCAGTTTCAGCATAGGATGGAGAGAGTGGAGTGCTGTTGAGAGACGGACCCTCAGTCTGCTGCTCTCTCCCTCCGCTGAGACTGACCATCAGATGCAGGCACCATCAGCCCAGTAAAATAAAAATGAAAAGCAAATTATTTTAATGTATTCTCACTCTGCTGTGCCTCACAAGTAATACAACAATTGATCTACTACCGGTGTGACCATATAGTCTACCTTTTAATTAAATGATCCGAACAGAGGGCAATTCAAGCAAACGCAATATGCTGTGATAATGTATTGGGCGTATAGCCTACTGCACAAACCTCATTGCTTAAATACTGTTTTTAATAGGTTCATGTTGCAGAGGCTTAGTCTACGTTTTTTTAAGTCAAGTAAAAAAGAAAATCTGAGTGGTAGATCTCGGGCTCGTATTTTGACTCAGAAAGTGATCTTGACTCAGAAAAGGGTTGGTGACCACTGGTCTAGTCTGTCAGCACCGACAGCAGTTCAACGCTCATGTTAGAGTGGTGTCTCAGATGAATAGGAGGAAGGAGTAAACATTTGTCTGAGGGAAAGAAGTCTAGTCTTCTGCACGGTCGTTGGAAGTCTGTGTCTGTCTGTCTGACCTTGCTGCCTCATCGCACAGTGAAATGGAGTATTCTCCTTGAGGCACTTTGAGCGGCGAGACTGCGGTCGCGTCTCAGACATCACGTGATGGGTTAAAAATGTGTCATTGGCTGCGTCTGAAATGGCGCTTTATAGTGCACTGCTTTTGACCAGGGCCCTTAGGGGATAGGATTCCATTTTGAACACAGCCAGTGTCTCTTTTTGAGGTTGTGCAGAACAATGCAAGCTTACTGCAGAAGGGTGCATAGACACACACATTTTCCTTTATACATAGAATCCTGTGTTGCTATGACTGTGTCTCTGATGCAACTGCTTTGCCATTCTGACAGTCTCTTGTATTTAGTGCTGATATGCTAAAAGTCATGCTAAATAGAAGGATAGCATTTGATACAAACTGTAAATGTGAAGATAATTGCACAGTCTTTCGGTGGTCGCCTTAATACGCCTTTATAAGCTAGAGAGTTTGCATGACCGAACTAGATTCGGTGACAATACAACATGTAATTGCTTTTACTGTTGTCCAGGCTTTATCTACTCTGGGTCCAGTTACAGCTGTTTTTAACAGTGTACAATCCCCCCATTCCCCACACTCTGAAAAAACACTGAAACCACTTTAGCCTGCTGCTGATGTATGCGGACGTCCAAAGCAGCTGGCCGTGCCTGTCGGAGCAGCCAGAGACAGGTCGTTAGTGCTGGGGGGAACGTTGAAAACAGGCCCAGAATCAGGGCCAGCCAGCCCCTATAACTGCCAAACGTAAAGAACCTCTCAATCTCTTGCTCTCTGCCTCTCTCTCTCGCACTCTCTCTTTCTCTCTCTACCGATAACGGAAGAGGTGAGCCAAGTGGCTATGTCATCCTCCCTTCTCCTCCTCTTCTTCCTCCACCTTCCCATCTTTCTGGCTCGACGCTGTCACCCTGTCACTTGCTTGCTCACAGGTCATCACTCTCCGGCGTTTGGGAATGGACTGTAAAGCGATGAAGGATTGGAAACATCTGGGGCTGGGGTAGAAAATGTCTCGCGCTTGCCGTGTTTTCTCCCCCCGCCGTGCTGCTCCTTAAACCCTGGATGTGATTCATATCCCCAAATATTCCTGAGAACATTTCAGATACAATATTTCAGACTCACACAAACACACACACACACACAAACCAATCTCTTCTCAAGAAGCTCAGCAACACCAGTGAGCCTCTGGTAACTACCTCAAGAGTCGCAACAAAGCCTGTGTTGAAACACGTCCCCAAATCAATCAGGGAACGTCGGCCATTTCAAACGCAAGCACATAATGTTTTGCAGCGACAAATGACTCCCGTATGTGTCTTAATTCTCTCTCCCATGCCGCCTCCGCTGCACCACAGCACATTAGCCAGACTTAGGCCCCGGAGACTATCTTAACTCAGTCTTGAATTTTTTTCCCTCCCTTTTTTTCTCTTTGTATAAATGAAAAACAAATTCTCTATCAGGGGAAGAGAGGCAGGGGAGCGTGGCTCGCACCTAGTAGCCATGTCGACTTAATGAGTTGAATAACCTATTTACTTTAGAGCAGCCAGCCAAGGACTGTCTTGTCAATGCTCGGCTGGGGGACACAAGAGCTTGTCAGGCGGACTGGAGTTCGTACTCCTCAACGATGCCATTGTGAAGATAATCGAATAAATATTGTCAAAAAATAACCTCACAAAGTTAAGACGGGGAAGTGGCAAAAATGTTTGTTCAAAACGTTTTTTTGCGTGGTAAAAAAAAGAAGAAAAATAGCATAATATGAAAATTTGACATTTCCTCAGCTGTCTGTCCTTGTCATTAAGTTTATGCTGCTATCTATTCTGAATAGAACTGAAACATTAGCGAGACATTTTCCCTCTTTTCCTTTGATATTTTTTTCTGGCTCTAATGTGACAATGTGCCGATGGGATTCTTAATGAAGAGGCCTGCTTTTCAGTGCCTTCTTGAGAGCCATTAGGTGCTTTTAACACATTGCGCTAAGCTAATGGCAGTAATTGAAGTCAGCTGCTCTACTCTCTTACAAAGATACCCGGCAAATTTACCCGCATCTCAAAGTGACACAGGGAAAAAAGTGAAGCACATTTGTTTGTGTGTTTGTGCTATGTTTGTGATTTGTGTGTGCCGTGTGTCTGTGTGTGCCATGTTTGTGTGTGTGTGTGCCATGTTTGTGTGTGTGTGTGCGCCATGTTTGTGTGTATGTGAGCCATGTTTGTGTGTGTGTGAGCCATGTTTGTGTGTTTGTGCCATGTTTGTGATTTGTGTGTGTGTGTGTGTGTGTGTGTGTGTGTTTGTGTGTGTGTGTGTGCCATGTTTGTGTGCCATGTCTGTGTGTGTGATTGTGTGTGTGCCATGTCTGTGTGTGTGATTGTGTGTGTGATGTTTGTGTGTGTGCAATGTTTGTGTGTGTGTGTGTGTGTTTGTCTGTGTGTGTGTGTGTGTGTGTGTGTGTGTGTGTGTGTGTGTGTGTGTGTGTGTGTGTGTGTGTGTGTGTGTGTGTGTGTGTGGACGTGTTTAACTTTTCTTGTGGGGACCAGAAGTCCCTGCATGAATAGTAAACAAACAAAAATTTGACCAACTGAGGACATTTTGTTGGTCCCCACAAGGTCAAATGCTCTATCTACGGGTTTTAGGGTTAAGGTTAGGATTAGTGTTAGGGTTAGAATTAGGGTTTGGAGCTAGGGTTAGTTTTAGTGTTAGGTTTAGGGGTTAGGGTTAGGGTAAAAGTATGGGTCTGAGTTAGGGTTAGGGGTTAGGGAAAATGTCTAACATTTGTAAAAAATATATGAAAAATATATCACTAATAATGTTATCTTGAGTAGATAAGTATTCAACCCCCTGAGTCAATACAAGTTAGAATCACCTTTGGCAACGATTACAGTCTTTCTGGGTAAGTTTCTAAAATATTTGTTCACCTGGATTGTACAACATTTGCCCATTATTCTTTGAAAAATATCTTCAAGCTCTGTCAAGTTGGTTGTTGATCATTGTCATTTTCAATCTTATTTAAGTCAAAACTGTGTCTTGGCCACTCAGGAACATTCAATGTCGTTTTGTGTATTTAGCCTTGTGTTTTAGGTTATTGTCCTGCTGAAAGGTGAATTTGTCTCCCAGTATCTGTTGGAAAGCAGACTGAACCAGGTTTTCCTCTAGGATTTTGCCTGTGCTTAGCTCTATTCCGTTTATTTTTATCTTAAAAAGCTCCCTAGTCCTTGCCAATGACGAGCACATCCATACCATGATGCAGCCACACCCATGCTTGAAAATAATAACAGTGGTACTCAGTGAAGTGTTGTGTTGGATTTTCCCCAAACATAATGCTTTGTATTCAGGACATAAAGTAAATTTCTTTGCCAAATGTTTTGCAGTTTTACTTTCGTGCCTTATTGCAAACGGGATTCATGTTTTGGAATATTTGTGTTATCTACAGGCTTCCTTCTTTTCACTCTGTCATTTAGGTTAGTATTCTGGAGTAACTAGAATGTTGTTGATCCATCCTCCGTTTTCTCCTATCACAGCCATTAAACTCTGTCACTGTTTTAAAGTCACCATGGGCCTCATGGTGAAATCTTTGAGCGGTGTCCTTCCTCTCTGGCAACTGAGGTAGGAAGGACGTCTGTATATTTGTAGTGACTGGCTGTATTGATACAGCATCCAATTTGTAACTTCACCATGCTCAACTGGATGTTCAAAGTATGCTTTTTTAAATTGTATTTCTTATCTACCAATAGTTGCCCTTCTTTCCGAGGCATTGGAAAACCTCCCTGGTCTTTGAATCTGTGTTTGAAGTTCACTGCTCGACTAGGGGATCTTATAGATTATTGTGCGACTTGTTAAGACAATGTTTGGTCCTGAACTTTTTAGGCTTGCCATAAGTAAAGGGTTGAATACTTATTGACTCAAGACATTTCAGCTTTTCATTTTTAATTACTTAGTAAACATTTCTTAAAACATTATTCTACTTTGACATTATGGGGTATTATGTGTATGCCAGTGACACAACAAAATGTGGAAAAGGTTAAGGTGTATGAATACGTTCTGAAGGAACTCTAGCTAAACCCTAAGCTAATGAAAACATTTGAACATGTTTCACTCACTCACAAACTTCATCTGAAAGTTTCAGTAGTGATTGTTTTAAACCCCAAAACATATTGTCGAACTGTCATCTCAGTGAGAAATGTGCGAGCATGATTGTCATTGCTAGGAATATAGCTATCTAGATTGGTTGCCTAGCGACAATCATCTAGACGTTGGTAAGAAGATATTTTAGAAGTTCGTAAGAAAAATGTGAAATCTTAAGATATTGTTGAGGAATTGCACTTATGAACTTTTTTTAAAGAAACATCTTAATTTTTTTCTATGTAAGTGTTTTGTGAATCTGGGCATGTCCAGACAACTGCAGCCAAAGCCATTCTCCAACTCCCACTGGTTCCGCAGCACCACTTCAGATTTGATTACACTCAAAGCCAAAATGGTCAGCACTGCAGCAGCCAAGGGGTTAGCAACGTGGCCAAGGTGTTAGAGTAGCCAGGGAGCTTCTCAGCTCCCCACAGCTGAGACAGGACACCTCTCTCAGCATTGAACTGTCACTCGTTATCAACCAATGGAGAGTAGTCATTCTCATCATGGGCTTACACAGCACATAGCATACAACAAGGCTATATGGGTTAGGGGGTATAGTAAACAGGAACGTTACAGTAAAATCTGAGGGCAGATTTCAGGAATGACCATCAACATGACTTGTATCAAGTTACAACTGCAGAGGAAATTGTGACACTATTGGCTCATTTACTCAAAGCTGTCTCAATAGAGCTCTTATCTCAAAGGTTCTTCAAGTGTCTTTTCAGTCAAGCTGGACAAGCCACTAAAACACTTAGGCCAAGTCATCTATTGTCAATGCGGCTCAAATCAAGCCAATAGCAAGTCAACCTTGTCAGTTCTGACCATTTCCCTTCCTCTTTGTGTGTATTTGGGGGCACAGTGCTGAGGTGTGCAGCACAGCATTTTGTCTCTTTAAGTGCTTCTTTGTTTTGTCTTTAGTGCCGGGGTGGGCCGCACGGGCTGTTTCATCGTGATTGACGCTATGCTGGAGCGCATCAAGCACGAGAAGACAGTGGACATCTACGGCCACGTGACGCTGATGCGCGCCCAGCGGAACTACATGGTGCAGACGGAGGACCAGTACGTGTTCATCCACGACGCGCTCCAGGAAGCCGTCACTTGCGGCACCACCGAAGTGCCCGCCCGAAACCTCTACGCCTACATCCAGAAGCTGACTGGGATCGAGGGCGGAGAGAACGTCACGGGCATGGAGCTGGAGTTCAAGGTAAGCTGGTCTGCGTTGTATTATTTGCATGGAATTTAATTTCCTTTTTTTTATAATTGGAAAAATCCATCCAAAAATGCCATTTATTTTCAAGGGGAATTATTTTAGTACAGTGCATCTAGTTGTAAAAGTAGCTTGTACAGGAGGCTTACATGAGTAAGCATGCAATTATAAAAAAATATATTGCAAAAGGAATAGATATAGGGTGCAATGCTACAGACACACAGACAACTTAAAGATATTGGACAGCCTGGATGCTAACCCAAGACCAATGTGCTCCAGCTCATATCCTGCTTTATAGTTCCAAAGTGGCCATGCTGACAAAAGAGGAACTGGCTATATAAAGAAAAAAAATGAAAAAACATTCTAGCAAGCACCAGTGCATTTTTATGTGCAATTTTGTCAGATCGCAAACTTGAATTTCTTGTATTTACCGAAAGTCAGAGGAGGGTTAGATATAGTTTCATGTAAAAAAAACAACCCCCTCGTTCCAACCAACACACCCATCATAGTCAGCCAGTCTGCGGTGTGTTGTATGTAATGCTTTTTTGGCCTTGCTTGTCACGCACCCCTAAGAGATGATACAGGTTGGATTACCCACGGCCCTGTCCACATCAGGCTTGCAATTATTTACAGTTGCTCCGCACTGCAAATCTGAGCAGCAACAATCATTCCCTTGATTTTCCTTTACATACTTAAAGTGCAATTCCACCACTTTTCAACCTCATTTTAATTATCTCCAGCACAATACCAGTGTCTACATATGTGAAAACGGCACATTTTATATAGAAACATATCAAGTAAAAATGTCCTACCCGATGACATCATCAAAAGTTTAAACATTTAAAAACTCATTGCCGGTTTTCTTAAACTTTTAATGCTACCCTTTGATGTCAAAGAGAAGCATTTTGTTTTTACCTTTCTTCTTATCTTTTTAACCACAGATCATAGAAACGCAGTGTTTTCACATATGTAGTAATCCTACTAAGTCCTTCCCTCACTTTTGCCAGCATTATATTACACAAGCCCCCTGTTTTTAATGTCAACCACAAGCCAGACACTAGGGAAATAAAGGGGAGAGCTGCATTCCCCAGCAGTCACCTAAAGGCAGTGCTTCTTATCTTCCTCTCTGCAGCGTTTAGCCAACACTAAAGCCCATACCTCACGATTCATCAGTGCCAATCTCCCCTGCAACAAGTTCAAGAACCGCCTTGTGAACATAATGCCATACGAGTCCACGCGAGTGTGTCTTCAGCCAATCCGAGGGGTGGAGGGCTCCGACTACATCAATGCCAGTTTCATTGATGGATACAGGTGAGGAGAGCTTCTTTCAACATGTTGACCAACGTGGTTGAATTATTGAAACTCATAGTAGTCCACTATTACCTTCTATTTTGTGATACTGAATATTTTTATATTGTTTCAGGCAACAGAAAGCCTATATTGCCACGCAAGGGCCGCTAGCGGAGACAACAGAGGACTTCTGGAGGATGCTCTGGGAGCATAACTCCACCATCGTAGTCATGCTAACGAAGCTCAGAGAAATGGGCAGGGTATGTTATGCTAAACTATGTTGTTTCTGTGCACTCTATTGGCCATGCTAACCAAATGTTGCTACTACTTTAACATGATAATATAACCGACAATACATATAGAAATGAACTATGCAAACATGCTAAATAAATTTAATTCAGACTAACAATGGGCCATCGTCAACAGCATGTACAGCTACACTCTTCTGGAATTTCAGTGTAACGGATGAGGTAATCTCACTCATGGGGTATGTTTCTGTTGTTTTTCCCCCGCTGCAGGAAAAATGCCACCAGTATTGGCCAGCAGAGAGGTCGGCCAGATACCAGTACTTTGTGGTGGACCCCATGGCTGAGTACAACATGCCCCAGTACATCCTGAGAGAGTTCAAAGTGACTGACGCCAGGGTAAGTACTATACTGTTCTTTTACTGTCCAAACGCTCACTGAGATTTAACAGTGCTATACAGCATTCCTGACTTTGTAGTTTTTGTCAAAATATATCAGATTCGTTGTTTATTGTGTGGAGTTTGGTCAAACGCATAAATCTGTCTACTTTGAAGTTTTTGTCTTTGAATAACTCTGCCTGATAAAAACTTGGCAGCACCCGCTACCATTTCTTTGAGCCATTTGATTGTAATGGTACAGATTGAGACTTGGACTGACAGTTGGCCGACTCCTACTGACCAGGGTTTTTAACTGTGCAGTAGTCCTCAAGCCAACATCTGGGACACATATCAAATAAGTTGTTTGTACCGAACTGGAGGTTTTTAAATGAATATATGCAGAAATATATTTTAGGGAATTATGACATGTGTCAAAGGTGTAAAAACAAATACGGTGCATGGCAGCCTTGAGCCGCTGGGACTTAATTCCATCAAAGGCTTACGCTGATAAATGGTGCAGGCTTCTCCTTTGTAGTGTGTGTTACACTGGAACCTCAATGGGATTGCTTCCCTTATCAAAGGGATACAATATCACTTAAGTAATGCACACCCTCAAAGACAGCTTTTCAAGAGCCTGCCAAAGCTCAGGCACATCAAAGGACTTAGCGTCTTTAGTATTCATACTTTAATACATTCAGGTGAAAATTACAGATATCTTTAGTAACAAACACCTGTCTCTGGTGCTTATAACTTTGTGCCTCGGAGCTCCCTGATTCGTTAATGACTGATGTTGATATCTTCAATAGAAAAGCACACAAAAGCCAGCGTCATTACTGAGGCATATTGAGATCGTCGAGGAAATAAAGAAAACGGACAATCTTCTTATGTGGCCTGTTTGTCAAGTGCTACTGTACAGGTTGTCTTGACTTCATCCTCTTGGCTTGAACACACTGTATTCTCTCTCTCTATTTGTCTAGGACGGACAGTCACGGACGGTAAGGCAGTTTCAGTTTACAGACTGGCCCGAGCAAGGAGTGCCAAAATCGGGAGAGGGCTTCATCGATTTCATTGGACAAGTTCATAAAACAAAAGAACAGTTTGGCCAAGATGGGCCTATATCAGTCCATTGTAGGTAAGGAGCCACATTCAAAACAATATTTTCTGGAGTTATAAACAAACAGTTCATAATGATAAGCAAGTACAATAACAGACCATAACATTTAATGGTATTTAAAAGATTTAGCTCAACTTGCAGTGGAGACAGTGGTGCTTAACTTTGATCTTACCAGGATAAAAGATCAGATTAAAGATCTATCCATACATTTAAATTAGCTCCCAGACACCCCACAGCAACCCTGTGAGATATCATAGCAAGTGGGGAACATTAATATATAAACAGTCTAGTGAACAAAGACAAATAATGCAGTTAGTTTATAAATAGTCGAGTCTAGATTGTGTTGTTTTGTCTGGTCATGTGTTGTTTGTCTAGACTGTGGTGTTTTGTCTAGACTGTGGTGTTTTGTCTGGTCATGTGGTGTTTTGTCTGGCCATGTGGTGTTTTGTCCGGTCATGTGGTGTTTTGTCTGGTCAGCTTGGAGGTTCTCAGACTGTTTATTTGCTGTCTGATTATCGTTTGATTGTTTCTCGCAGTGCGGGTGTAGGTAGGACCGGTGTCTTCATCACCCTCAGCATCGTATTAGAGCGGATGAGGTACGAGGGCGTGGTGGATATCTTCCAGACAGTGAAAATGCTCCGGACACAGAGACCGGCCATGGTGCAGACAGAGGTGAGATACCCTGTTCACCTGTACTCTCCACACCTCTCACCTTATGGAGGACAACCAAACATGATACATAACCTACCTACCTACCACACTATACACTGACTATACCAAACATTAGGAACACCTTCCTAATATTGAGTTGCACCCCCCCCCCTGCCCTCAGAACAGCCTTAATTCTTCGGAGCATGGACTCTACAAGGTGTTGAAAGTGTTCCAAAGGGATGCTGGCCCATTTTGACATCAATGCTTCCCATTGTTGTATCAAGTTAGCTTGGATGTCCTTTGGGTGGTGGACCATTCTTGATACACACGGGAAACTGAGTGTGAAAAACCCAGCAGCGTTGCCGTTCTTGACACAAACCGGTGCTCCTGGCACCTACTACCATACCCCGTTCAAAGGCACTTACATTTTTTGTCTTGCCCATTTGCCTTCTGAATGGCACGAATACACAATCCATGTCTCAATGCTTAAAACTCCTTCTTTAACCTGTCACCTCCCCTTCATCTACGCTGATTGAAGTGGATTTAACAAGTGACATCAATAAGGGATCATAGCTTTCACCTGGTCAGCCTATGTCATGCAAAGAACGGGTGTCATTAATGTTTTGTACACTCAGTGTATACTATTAACCATTAGGCAGGTAACAACCCACAGTTATTTATAAGTAGTATGTCTCAAAAAGATTTACCGTGTGCTGGGTTGAGCAAACAACCCACAGCACCACACACTTAGCATTTAAACGGAACACACAGGATTAGCCTTGAATTGAAATGACTGCAGTTACACAGCACACTGAATTATCAACATAATCTGTGCACTTATCAGGTAGCTACTTCTCAGTCATATTGAGTCAGCAGTCATATTTCTTTTGTGTTTTCAAACCAAGACTGTGTATACCAATTGATGCTCATGAGATACAGAATTCCACTTGCCGTCTACAAAATATCCTTTGAATCGATGACAGACAACTGTTTCCAAGATCTATAGAAAAGATACACAATAGCTTACAAGTGGCTCTCTGAAATTGCTTAAAAGCAGCAATCTTCTACTCTGTGGTGAATCAAGTATGTTTTTATTCTAAAGATCATACATATGGAGAGAGACAGAAAAGAAAGACAGCGAGACAGACAGATAAATAAATGAATAGGACCTGGTTGGAAAATGGTGACAAACATTTTGGACCAAGATCTAATTTTCTTTCTCTCCTTTCTCCTCAGGATCAATACCAGTTCTGTTACAGAGCTGGCTTGGAATACCTTGGAAGCTTTGACCACTATGCAACGTAAGAGTCCCTGTCCCGGAGGAAAAGCAGAAGGCCCTTGGACAACCCCAGCGAGCCTCTCTTCTGAGCCATAATTTCCTGCTTGAGAAAGTACTTAACTCCTAACTAAAGACTCAATTTAGGCATAGATTCAATCAGATCAAGTGTTAACCGGCGATAGCAGACACCCGCATAGCAGATGTTTTGGCGGTGTCGGAGGTGGAACTGCGTTGGAGCAGTCAAATCGGTGGGCAGCTGCTCTTGCGATAATTGTCACGAAGCCACACCCACCCCACTCGCATTAGAAGTTCAGAGCGAGATAGTGTAGGCTATATAGAAATAATTACACTCAAATAGAAAAATCATTAAAGTAAGTAATGAGGGTTTCTATCATCATAATGGTGTAGATTCCATCTCACATTCCAGTGTCACAATTTGTAAACAAGGCTGCATTGGATTATTGTTAATGCGACTCCATGCAGCCCATGGCAATGCCCACTGTAGGTATAATGCCGGGGGCCACTTGTGGATTTGACAGCTCTAACACAGTTCCACCTCCAACACCGTCAAAACAACCACTACGCGGATGTCGGCTGAAGCGGATCTGATTGAATAGAGCCCTAAGTGTTGGATCTGAGACACAAAAATTTCAAAAAATTCATAAAGATTATTTCTGGAGGACCAAGTGTTTCCCAAAACCCATGGAACTCATCCTGACATGGGAAACAGAGAGGGAATCCTGACTGTTGAAGCATCTTATGGAATTATTTTTTTTCTGTTGCTTCAAGGATTCGTCTTGGGTTAAAAAAACTGAAAGAAACACAAACAAAATAATAACATAACGTACTATTACATCAACAAGTAATGCATCATATTACGAACCACAAGAGAGAGAAATGGAGGCACACAGAATGGCTTAAAACTTGATGCACATTGTAAAGAGACATTTATGTTCCACAATCAAACTACACAGAGACATCTATCCATCGAAAAAGAAGACACCAGTGCTTGGTCCACTATGAAAAAAAATACCCCGTTTCCCTGTTGCAACATTCATAATTTAAAGAATTGGGGGGAAAGGGGGAATGTTTAAAGATATATGAAACAAATAAAACCTATTGATTTAGTTTTTTAGTACTTTATTATACAGTTGATATGTGCTTTATTTTAAACTGTGTGAAATTTGATTTCCTTTTTTTAACGAAACGTATCACTCGACAAAGTGAATCAAACAAAGTATTTGCGTAATCGTTCACTTTTCTCTTCCGAGTTGTATTTTTTTAAGCTGTAGAACTGTTCTAATGTATGCAGAGAAAGTCTTTGCTCTTTTAGTTTTTCTTGCCAATTTTGGGGGTTTGTTTGTTTCAATATGTGCAGTCCTGTATTCACACTACCAAATGTTGACTTTGTTACAGGGTTTTTTTAGTTTTGTCTTATTTGTCCAATATCAGATACACAATAACTTACTTACACACTCATGCGATAAACTGGGGCTTTGTGGAATCAACAGGGATGAGCAAAGTATGAAGTTGCTGCTACCGATTATCTTAGTTCTTCCATGTTAGAATGAAGGTAAAAGATGAGCACCTGATGGATAAGATACATGATATATACATATTTATGGTATATAGAAGATGACAGATATGAATGATATATGAATTACAATATGATCATAACCTATAACATATGTATACTGAAATAAAGTACATATATAAAACGAATGGATTGTATATGAAAGCTTCCACAATGAGATTTCTATACTTTGGGGGAAATTAAGAGATTTTTCACTGGAATGCACATCAGTAGGACAAAACGTATTCTGATTCAGTGCATATTTTCTTGTGCAATAAATAGGTGTATTACGAATAGGGTTCATATGGATACATTTTTAGTCATGACATTTGTTGTTGTGGCGTGTAGGTGGGGAACGTGTCACTCGACGTATCACCAGGGCATTTAGATACGCTCATAAAGTTTGTAGTTCCATAGCAGGGGGTCGCTTAGACAAAGTCAATGTTCCATACACTAGGACAAGGTACAAAGACGTCACTTTCTTCTTGAGGTGTTCAAACGCTCAACAGCGTAACATGTTTTCATTTTGCATTTAGAGTGCCTTATATTTCTGTCTGTTTTTTTATAATGTTCATTTAACACATTATTGTAATATTTGAGTAGTCCATGCATATAGTACATATAACTGTATATTTCATTTTTATCTTAAGTATTCATTTGTTACATAATATGAAATTATATATGCAAATACGTACATGGCAAGGCTTTCTATTTTCTAGTTTCTGTGGCCTTCTTGTGGCTCAGTGAAAATAAAAAAAAAAAATAGCAGAGCATTCTATGGTATGTATACCCACCCATTCGCATTGTCCTTTTGTACTCATTTCAAGTTCTTAAATCTATAAAAAGATCCAGCACTTAATTGGGATAGATGTATATTCAAAGAGAGGCAAGCAGTCAATGTGCATTTTAAACAAACTAGGACTGTTAGAATGTTAGGAAAATTAAGGGAGTCAAAGTCACATGCCTGTTGTCAACAAAGACACGCATCATAGGACAATTAGCAGAGTCCATGAGCTTTTGCTGACCTTAACAGTGAAAAGCACTTTGTCTATTTCCAATGAGTCAAACGGACTCCAGCAAACGGACACAGTGTACAGTATATAGACACTCAGCCAAAGGGTCCCTTCACTATGCCTTAGGCTGGAAAGTATTAGACTGATACATGTATTTACAATTATAAACAGTTGCAGAAATATACAAACTGTTGGACCAGTTAGTGTTACAAATCTGACAGTACTTAATTGTGTTTTATGTCTGCTGGTGCGGAAGATGTACAGTACCAGTCGAAGTTTTGGACACACCTACTCATTCATGGTTTTTCTTTATTTGTATTTTATTTTTTTCTACATTGTAGAATAATAGTGAAGACATCAAAATGATGAAATAACATATATGGAATCATGTAGTATCCCAGAAATCAAAATATATTTTAGATTCTTCAAAGTAACCACCCTTTGCCTTGATGACAGCTTTGCACACTCTTGACATTCTCTCAACCAGCTTCACCTGGAATGCTTTTCCAACACTTGAAGGAGTTCCCACATATGCTGAGCACTTGTTGGCTGCTTTTCCTTCACTCTGCAGTCCAACTCATCCCAAACCATCTCAATTGGGTTGAGGTCGGGTGATTGTGGAGGTTAGATCATCGGATTCAGCACTACTCTCATTCTTGTTCAAATAGCCCTTACACAGCCTGGAGGTGTGTTGGGTCATTGTCCTGTTGAAAAACTAATTATAGTCCCACTAAGCTCAAACCAGATGAGATGGTGTATCGCTACAGAATGCTGTGATAGCCATGCTGGTTAAGTGTGCCTTGAATTCTAAATAAATCTCAGACAGTGTCACCAGCAAAGCACCCCCACACCATCACACCTCCTCCTCCATGCTTCATGGTGGGAACCACGCATTCAGAGATCATCCGTTCACCTACTCTGCGTCTATCAAAGACACAGCTGTTGGAACTATCAGACCAAAGGACAGATTTACACCGGTCTAATGTCCATTGCTCATGATTCTTGGCCCAAGCAAGTCTCTTCTTCTTGTTGGTGTCCTTTAGTAGTTGTTTCTTTGCAGCAATTCAAACATGAAGGCCTGATTCACACAGTCTCCTCTGAATAGTTGATGTTGAGATGTGCCTGTTTCTTGAACTCTGTGAAGCATTTATTAGGGCTGCAATTTCTGAGGCTGGTAACTCTAATGAACATATGCTCTGCAGCAGAGGTAACTCTGGGTCTTCCTTTCCTATGGCGGTCCTCATGAGAGCCAGTTTCATCATAGCGCTTGATGGTTTTTGCGACTGCACTTGAAGAAACTTTTAAAGTTCTTGAAATGTTTTCTCTTTGCTTATCTGTTCATGCCATAATATGGACTTGGTCTTTTACCAAATAGGGCTATCTTCTGTATACCACCCCTACCTTGTCACAACACAACTGATTGGCTCAAACACATTAAGAAGGAAAGAAATTCCACAAATGAACTTGTAACAAGGCACACCTGTTAAATGAAATGCATTCCAGGTGACTACCTCATGAAGCTGGTTGAGAGAATACCAAGAGGGTGCAAAGCTGTCATCAAGGCAAAGGGTGGCTACTTTAAAGAGTCTCAAACATATTTTGATTTATTAACAGTTTTTTTGGTTACTAATGAGTCCATATGTGTTATTTCATAGATTTGATGTCTTCAATATTTTTAAAAAATGTAGGAAATAGTAAAAATAAAGAAAAACCCTGGAATGAGTTGGTGTGTCCAAACTTTTAATTATGTTTTTTGGGTTGAGGACACAACATATAATTTGGACCCCACATTTATTTGACCCTCGAGCTCTTTGATGGCTTTGTGGATGTGCATTCCAGGTGCTTTCTTTCCCTTTTTATTTCAAGCAGCTAAATTGTTAATTGTTTTATTAGTTGCTTTTTTTCAACTCTTTTGTCATAACTGTATAAAAGTGCTATTATTTAACCTCGATGCCACATTTTATGTACTTAGTTCAGCAGTCTGTGCACATTAACTGATCCACAACTTTCATTTTGTTTTCACACCTTGATTTTTTTATTTCAATTATGCATGGTGAAACATTGCAGAATGGCCGCAGCCGGCCTAATAGGAAGAATTGCACTTTCTTTATCTTTGTACTATGCACTGCCCTATTGATTCTGAACCCAATAATATATTACTTGAACCCATCTGTAAGAATCTCCTTCAACGTTCACTTTGTGTGTATGTAAATAACACATAAAAAGGATCGACTTTGAAAAAGACAAAAAAAAGTTTGTGGCAAAAAAAGCATCCATTCTGGTGCCGTGATTACTCCAGAAGACAACTTTCAGAAATTTGTCCCAACCATCTGTTATTAACTAACGTGGCTTCGCCATTCAAGCTTGGAGTGTCATTACAGAAATAAACGTTGTGTTCTCTCTGCTCTCTCTATCTATCTCTCGTCTGGATGCATAGACTGAAATTAATTCATGAAATTGTAAAAAAAAAAAAAAAAGGCTTGTTAAAAGAATCATACAATTACCTCTTATTAGTTGTACGTGTAAACTGTTTTTTTTTCTGAATGAAAGGAGTGCTTTTTATTTTCTTAATTAGGTTACATTGGTGGCGAAAGAAGTCTGTATGAAAATCAGTTCTTTGCTGACGACACAAGTTCCATTTGTTATAAATGAATTCTATTAAAAAAGTCAGTGTTATGCATCATGGTCTTATTTTTTTCCTTCCATCTCACGTTGACTTTGAAAGACTGATGAAAGACATTTTACCTGTCACTGTCACAAATGATATCCATAGTTTGCCTGTCAAAAGAAAAAGGGGCCTCATCATGCCATAATTTGTATTGTGCAGTTAACTCTGTCTGTGACACATTAGCTGAAACCTGGGTTTCAATTGTACATCTACCCATGACCACCATTGGAAATTGGAAGGAGCAAGGGAGACAATTGAAATTGTAATCCAAGACACACTATACAAAGCTTGTGATGGCCAGGTTTCATAAGTTGCAATAGCATTTCATTTCAGCTGATGAATTGCCTGTTTTGTTAGAAATAGATATAGGGAAGTAGTTAGGCCATCGCTGGAAAGTCCATTTCCACTATGCTATCCCACTCGATATGGGTAGCGGTAGCTGGAGCAGATGTTCGGAGTTGATTAACAAGGAGTGATCTTCCCTTTTCCCCTCCCCTTTTTGTGTCACAAAGTGTAATGAATTCACACACCAGAACAATAGGCGGACACAGCCCACACAGTAGGAATGAGTGTGGTGTCAGGAAAACAACCTCTCACTCAACGTCAACAAAACAGAGATGATCGTGGACTTCAGGAAACAGCAGAGGGAGCATCCCCTTATCCACATCGATGGGACAGCAGTGGAAAAGGTGGAACGTTATAAGTTCCTCGGCATACACATCACGGACAAACTGAAATGGTCCACACACACAGACAGCGTGGTGAAGAAGGCGCAACAGTGTCTCTTCAACCTCAGGAGGCTGAAGACATTTGGCTTGTCACCTAGAACCCACATAAACTTTTACAGATGCACAATAGAGATAGTTCTGTCGGGCTGTGTCACCGCCTGGTACTGCAACTGCACCGCCCACAATCGCAAGGCTCTCCAGAGGATGTGCGGTCTGCACAACGCATCACCGGGGGCAAACTACTGCACTCCAGGACACCTACAACACCCGATGTCACAGGAAGGCCAAAAAGAGCATCAAGGACAACAACCACCCAAGCCACTGCCTGTTCACCCCGCTACCATCCAGAAGGCGAGGTCAGTACAGGTGCATCAAACCTGGGACAAGCAAGCATTTCGCTACACTTGCAATATCATTTGCTAATCATGTGTATGTGACCAATAACATTTGATTTGATTTGAATGTTTGCGGACCATCATAATACTATAGATGAAGAAGATTGACTGGTGATTGATGATTGAGTAGCCTCCCCGACCCTGCAGGGTTTTCCCACATGTAGGTGAATCCTTTTCATTTGGTATGTCTTTTTGTTTTCCATTTGTATGTTATTACTTTGTCACAATCTGAACATCAATGACCCTGGACCCTTCCCACTGGGCACAGACATCAATTCAACGTCTATTCCACGTTGGTTCAAAGTATTTTAATTGAAATGCCGTGGAAACAATGATAAATCAACCAGTGTGTGCCCAGAGTATGCTGTTACCCCTAGGGACATACACACAACACCCACGGTGCTTCAGACTTTTAATATAAAGTTAGCTGCTTTGATGTTTCAGATGCACCATGTGGTAAATAGGCCTATAGACACCTAACATATTGCAATCTTACAGCAAAGAAGCAGAATGGCATGATAAGTAACCATTTCCAAATTCTGAAGTTCTATTTGAGAATTCACTTCAGCTAATGATACTCTACAGTGAGGGATTGATTTCTGTGTTTTTTTTTATGATCAAATTGTTTTACGTTGTATGGAGGGAAACTTACTTCAGCCACTATCCATGTGTAGCACCCACCTGGGTGATATCGCGACACTGCATTAGCTATAGTTACTCCCTCCATTTAAGGTACAGTGGTTCCTCCTATAAAAGTTAGAAGCTTGCACCGCGGGACTTAGAGGTACCCAGCGTCACGGCTTTATTGCTCCAGACCACCACAAGGGGGAGTTAGAGCACGCATTATGATTTGGGTCCCAAGGTTTTTATATGTGCAATCATATCAAGTGGTGTAATTAAATCAAAAAGTGTAATTAAATTGTTTCCAGCAGCACATGTACAGTCACCAACGCTCTGGTTGACACGAAAACTGCCTTACCAGCTCTGCTAGGGCGAGTAAAATGGTCAGAGTGGTCTCATTTGTGTCTGGAAGTAGCTAGCCAATGTTAGCTTGGGTGCTTGACTGCTGTTGTAAGGCCAGAACGCTCAAATCAACCCTACTCCTCGGACCATACGTCCAGTGTGCGCTTCGAGAGCAAAACGGTCTGAATTTACAAACTGACAATTTTTCTCTGAATGGAAACACCATAATACTAATCAAATTAATTAAGCCAAATTTCTTAAATTCAATCCCATATAATATGTTATTACAAAAAAAGGAAGTCAAATCTCTTGTAATGCCAATACGGAATACTATCAAATGCTTCTCAAAGATGCCCTCTGGTGGTCAAACTAGCAATAACTTGCAGTAACAGAAGAAATGGCTGAGAATTAAATGACGTGCCACAGAATGCTGCAGCAGCACGCAAGGTGTGCCGCAGTATGATGCAACTTTTAAAGGAGGAACCACTGTACACAGCTATCTGTATTGATGTCTCTAACTGAAGTTTAGATGTCATCCTTGGAAGAATAGGTCATAAATCCCTCTCTATTTGTCTTATACCCATTGAGGAATATCAATTGCTTTGAAGTCTATATACAGTACCAGTCAAAAGTTTGGACACACCTACTCATTCAAGGGTTTTTCTTTGTTTGTAATATTTTCTACATTGTAGATTAATAGTGAAGATGTCAAAACTATGAAATAACGCATATGGAATCATGTAGTAACCAAAAAAGTGTTAACCTGTTTCGGATCCAATCCCGTGAACGGGATCGATTTTGACAACATCCGGTGAAATGCAGAGCGCCAAATTCAAATTACAAAAATACTCAGTTCAAACATTCACGAAAATACAAATGCTGCACACCCTTTTAAAGCTTAGACTCTTGTTAATCTAACAGCATTGTCAGATTTCAAAAAGGCTTTACGGCGAAAGCAGAACATTTGATTGTCTGAGGACAGCGCCCCTCAATTAGCACAATAACATAACCAGCAGAGGTGTCACAAAACTCAAAAATAGCATAAAATAAATTGCTAACCTTTGATCATCTTCCTCTGATGGCATACCCAAGCGTCCAGGTTATGTCACGACTTTCACCGAAGGTGGCTCCTCTGCCTGTTCGGCGGTGTTCGGCAGTCGTCGTCACTTGCCGACTAGCTGCCACCGACCCTCTTTTTCCTTTCCGTTGATTTTCTGTATTGATTGCACCTGTTCCTTGTTTGTGTTTGTTGTTAGGGCTATTTAAGCCAGTTAAGCCTGCCTCCTTTTGTGCAGGCTTGTTTTCTGTTTGTTAGTGTATATGTTCGATTGATGAGTTTGGAGTCCTATTTTTGGGCCGCTCTTCTGTATTAGTTCGCCTTTTTGCACACCGCATTAAAGTCGGTTTCCTGTTACTCTGCTCTCTGCGCCTGACTCCGCACCCACCACTCCTAGCTGTTGTGACAGGTTACACAATAAAAGGTCCTTTTGTTCAATAAAGTTCCTCTTTATATCCGTATAGCTCCGTTTTGGTTGGCGCGTTTTGTTCAGTAATCCACCTGCCCAAAGGCTTTCATCCATGCAGACAAACGATATCCCAAAAGTACCTGTAAAGTTTGTCAAAAAAAGTCAAACAGCATTTGTAATCAATACTCAGATACCCTAAAATGAATATAAACTATAATATTTCAGACGGAATATAACCTGCTGAATAGAAGAGAAAAAGAACTGAGCGCGCATTCCCTATTACGCGCAAAATCCAAATCCAAAATTTATATTCCTCAAATTTGCCTGCCATATCAGTTCTGTTATACTCACAGACATTATTTTAACAGTTTTAGAACAAGTGGTCTTACTCCCTTGATTTTTATGATTGAAGATTCAAACCTTTTTATAAAGACTGTTGACATATAGTGGAAGCCATAGGAACTGCAATCTGGGGGTTAAACTACGAGGCTTTGAATAGCTGGCCTATTGAAAACAGTGTGACATGACTGATTCAGACATCCCAGATGGATTTTGCTCGGGTTTTTGCCTGCCATATCAGTTCTGTTATACTCACAGACATTATATAACAGTTTTAGAAACTTCAGAGTGTTTTCTATCCAAAGCGACTAATTATATACATATCCTAGCTTCTGGGCCTGAGTAACATGCAATTTACATTGGGCACGTTTTTCATCCGAAATTCAAAATACTGCCCCCTAGCCCTAAGAAGTTAAACAAATCAAAATGTATTTTATATTTGAGATTCTTCAAAGTAGCCACCCTTTGCCTTGATGAGAGCTTTGCACACTCTTGGCATTCTCTCTACCAGTTTCATAAGGAATGCTTTTCCAACAGTCTTGAAGGAGTTCCCACATATGCTGAGCACTTGTTGGCTGCTTTTCCTTCACTCTGCGGTCCAACTCATCCCAAACCATCTCAATTGGGTTGAGGTCAGGTTATTGCGAAAATTTCAGATTGCCCTTTCAAAGACACTGTCTGTAAGAAGACTTAAGGGTCGAAACGTTGTTATAATAAAATCACGTGGGAGCAGGAGCAGCAGTGTACAGCATTTTCCTTTCTGTTTTCCACAGTCTGTAAGATTCCCTGCTGTCCATCGGGTTAGTTGAATGATGTTCTGTATTGTTCCAATGACCGTCCTATGTCCTGAGCTATGCACATTAGAAATGATAGTGTCAGGGGAAAACATTTGATGCACTTGCTTCATTCCATTGCTTGCTATTCATTGGTGCTCTTCACTTCATTGCAAAGGAATGAAAACAAAACAGAGTTAAATAGTTAAATGATCAAATAGCAATTACAAATCTGATAACACACCACAAAACAAGCTGCAAGGTCACCATGGAAACAGCCATGTTCGGATCTCTCAGCTACTGGTAAGAGTTGATTCAGAAAATTGTCTTACTACCAGATAAGAAAATGTCCTTCAACACCGTAGATAATGAAAACTGTCAAGGCTGACTTGGGTGCCAAGGTCAATTATTATCTGGGTTCCAATAAGAAACGCATTGTGATTTCCAATATGAGCTTCACTGATGTTACATTGGATGTAATAATATCTCCATATTTCAATAGTTAAATAATTAGTGATATTATATGATGTGTCTCACACAAGGCTGCTCAGTTTCAAAGACTCTTAAAAGCCGTGTTACACTTTATAACCACCCAAACAAAAATGATCAGCATACTGTCATTAGTTAGCAATGATAGACTTTGTTGTCAAAATTGTGTTTTTCAAAAGTGTGGACACTGCCATCCAATGACCACAGCGATAGAGAGCATCTGCTGCATGGATTGATGCCTACTGGCAACCTGGTATCATAGGTTAGAAGTAACATAGTAAATATAAATCCGAGACACTCAAATGAGTATGATATATTCAGATTGGTATGGTTACATAAGAAAGATGGTTACTTAAGGCAAAAAGGAATGCAGGGTGGTTGGTTGGGCGTATAACGCGAACATCTAGCAACCCAAAGGTTGTGAATTTGAATCTCATAATGGGCAACTTTAATATTTTAGCTAATTAGCAACATTTCAAGGACTTACTACTTTTTAGCTTATTGATAACTACTTAGAATGTTAGCTAACCCTTCCCCCTAACTGTTTAGCTATCCCCAACCCTAACTCAAAACTTAACCCTAACATTAACTTTATACATATAGTACATGTTTCAAATTCGTAACATATTGAACGTTTTTAAAATCGTCACATATAATACAAATTGTAATGCGGTACATATAATACAAAATGGGTGATGGACATCCAGAAATTAATAGCTAACATCCAAAACGTAACATATGCTAAATGAAGGGTCTTAGATTTACATACCGAATAATACGAAAGGCATTGAGACCAGGTTGCTACTGGGGGTTGGTGGAGGGCTTTTCTTCAAGACAAGACATCTCTTGCATTGATGTTTCGAGCCATTTTTCCATATCCGGTTTGTGCTGGGAATTGCATAAATGAGTTTCATACAGGAACACAGGCCACTCCATGTCAGTGCTCATGAGTAAAGTCATGAATAATACTTTTCATTGCATTATAGCTACTTCTTTAAGATTCATGTCTCCCAGACATTTATAACTACCAACAATTCCCCGTCCCGAGGCAATTCTGCTACGCACGCTATAGGAAGATGTGTTGTCTGCTATCCACCAACAGTTCCCTGTCTCTTGAACAATTACAGAGGGTTCCAGTGGCCCAATTTGGATGATGATTGACAATAAAAATTAAAAAATTCAATAACTCTGTTTTGTAATCTAACAACAAAAGTAATGACAGTGTCACTTTTCAGAGCCTGTTAGAACTGCTATGTAATTGCTATGGTAAAAATCAAACAGCACTCTATACTCTATAAATATTAGAGCTTAAAATGTAATCATTTTAATGAACATTGACATTCCTTTGTGCAATATGAATAGAATAATGCCCAGACACAAGATAGAGGTGGTTGTTAATCTAGATGACTTATTATACACGTTGTACAGTAACTGATTTCCATAAAGTGTAGTACAAATGGTTCACCATGAGGTGTCGTATTACTGATACAGTCGTAAACAATACATGTCAATCATGTCAGTGTTGTGCCCAGAACATTACAATTACATTTCTTTAATTTATGAATATCACCTATCATACTAGTGTTACCGACTAATGTTGTTACGAAAATTAAATCAGTAAGTCTGGTCTGAATGGATCACTTCATCACATCCCTTCCAGCTCACTTATTAGCATAGCAGGTATTTATGTGGTAGTGATTATAACGTTACCTCATAAGCATAGCAGGTATCCATTGTAGTGTTTATAAAAGGTACCTCATAAGCATAGCAGGTGTTGATATGGGAGTGTCCATGTTACCCCATCAGCAAAGCAGGTGTTTTATGGTGGTGATAATGTTACTAATGTTGAGGAACTAGAGCAAGCACACTTTTAGTTATTTTGTTTGGAACACAACCCTACATCCCCGCATTTACACAATTACTGTTGTTGTTTACACAATCCAATCTGGGTCAGTTGGGCATCATTCGAAAGCTTTTTCTATTGCCAACATGACTAGCTTGTCACGATTTCCGCCGAAGTCGGTCCCTCTCCTTGTTCGGGCGGCGTTCGTCGGGCGACGTCACCGGTTTTCTAGCTACCGCTGATCCACTTTTGATTTTCTGTTTGTTTTGTCTTCATTATACACACCTGGTTTCTATTCCCATAATTACATGTTCTTTATTTAAACCCTCTGTTTCCCCCATGGTTTTGTGCGTGTTTGTTCTATGTTAGACGGTCTGTAATTGTGAGCTTGATTTTTACTACTATTTGGTAGTTTGTATTTGAGTAAAATATATACGTGATTACTCATCTCCGTTGTCCTGCGCCTGACTCTGCTTACCTGCTACACTGAGACACCTGACATAGCTAAGTTAGGCTTTCACAATGCAATTCAGGGAAACAGATCGTAATTTCTGATCATCTGTGTAGGCATGCAGCCGGAAAAGTGATGGCCCCAAATAGCAGCAAGTTGCAGGCTGGCATATTCCGGTAGAGCATTCCCTGGTTTTCCCAGTCTTGAATGGCCACATTAGGAACATACCTTGGAAAGGTATTATGTGTTATCAAATGTGTGAGAACTCATTTAACACTATTAGCTACCCGCCTCAATTTGAATTTGTGAAAACTTACTTGCTTGATTTGAATGTCGGTGCCCTTCTGCATCTCCATGCTGGCATGTGTAGCCGCACAGAAAGTGCAAGAGGTGAACAGGGACATTAATTGGCTACGACAGACGACGTCAGCATCAACACTGAAATAAGTAGATTATTAATTAGTGCGTGTATACAATCATTATTCATCTTTTTATATCTTTGCACTGAGTTGGATGAATCCTCTGATGACAGAGGGTCAGCAGATAGCTCATCCTCCCCATGGTTCCAGGATCGAACTCCACTCTCACTGGGTTCAGGGCTGGAGTCCTCACTTGGTTCAGGAGTGGAGGGTCTGACGTCAAAAACCATCTCCCCGGTTTGTGTCCCAAAACAAACCATCACAGGGCCTGCCTGGCCAGCTACAATAGAGAAGATTATGAGACAATCCGAAACCAATTAATAGTTTGATAATACCACATGATTGTTCTAGGAGTAGCTAGAATTACTGTTGAAGTCGGAAGTTTACATACACTTAGATTGGAGTCATTAAAACTTGTTTTCAACCACTCCACAAATTTCTTGTAAACAAACTATAGTGTTGGCAAGTCGGTTAGGACATCTACTTTGTGCTTGACACAAGTAATTCTTCCAAAAATTGTTTACAGACAGATTATTTCACTTATAATTCACTGTATCACAATTCCAGTGGGTCAGAAGTTTACATACACTAAGTTGACTGTGCCTTTAAACAGCTTGGAAAATTCCAGAAAATGATGTCATGGCTTTAGAAGCTTCTGATAGTCTAATTGACATCATTTGAGTCAGGCCTACCTTCAAACTCAGGGCCTCTTTGCTTGACATCATGGGAAAATCTAAATAAATCAGTCAAGACCTCAGAAAAAAAATGTAGACCTCCACAAGTTTTGTTCATCCTTGGGAGCAATTTCCAAACACCTGAAGGTACCACGTTCATCTGTACAAATATTACGCAAGTATAAACAGCACGGGACCACGCAGCCGTCATACCGCTCAGGAAGGAGACGCGATTTGTCTCCTAGAGATGAACGTACTTTGGTGCGAAAGTGCAAATCAATCCCTGAACAACAGCAAAGGACCTTGAGAAGATGCAGGAGAAAACAGGTACAAAAGTATCTATATCCACAGTAAAACAAGTCCTATATCGACATAACCTGAAAGGCCGCTCAGCAAGAAAGAAGCCACTGCCCCAAAACCACCATGAAATGTACAATGACCCAAAGCATACTTCCAAAGTTGTGGCAAAATGGCTTAAGGACAACAAAGTGTGGCCATCACAAAGCCCTGACCTCAATCCTATAGAAAATTTGTGGGCAGAACTGAAAAAGCATGTGCGAGCAAGGAGGCCTACAAACCTGACTCAGTTACACCAGATCTGTCAGGAGGAATGGGCCAAAATTCACCCAACTTATTGTGGGAAGCTTGTGGAAGGCTACCCAAAACGTTTTACCCAAGTTAAACAATTTAAAGGCAATGCTACCAAATACTAATTGATTGTGTGTAAACATCTGACCCACTGGGAATGTGATGAAGAAATAAAATCTGAAATAAATCATTCTCTCTACTATTAATCTGACATTTCACATTCTTAACATAAAGTGGTGATCCTACCTGACCTAAAACAGGGAATAATTAAATTAGGATTAAATGTCAGGAATTGTGAAAACTGAGTTTAAATGTATTTGGCTAAGGTGTATGTAAACCTCCGACTTCAAATGTATAATCTAGAGAGTGCTAACTTGTGGCCAATTACTGCCATTAGTAACTTAGCTTGCATTAATGCAGTTTGTGCATAATACAATTCCACATTGAGAAATACCTGATGGAAGGTGTAGAGTACTCAGATTACACTGTTTCAGGTCCAGGTAGCACTGTGTTCTACACTGTCATGTTGCCGGTGGTGAAAGTTCTTTAGCCTCAAACTCAATCTCATCTTCATCTTCACCATCAACTGGTGCTGAGACAGGCACACCAGGCTCAGGGCTGTGCATCTCTCTTAGGGCCTTCAGAAATATAACTTAATGGCGGGGATCATGTGACCAATGGGAGTTATGGTCGATAGTTACTAGAGTGCTGCAAACCCAATACGTCTTTTTCATATTTATTACATTATTTCGATAAGGAACTCTTAAACAACAAACCAAAGACTGACTAACAATGCTGACTACTCAAGAAGGCAAGTAAAACAGCACTTCTCCGACATCTTCCCCTATAGTTAAGTGTCAGAAGACAGCCCTCAGCACTGAAACTGAGGCCTTCATAGCTGGCGCGATTTCGGAGGCGTTAGCCAATCAAGGATATGCCACAACGGGTGTTAGCTGAGGCGGTGGAACCACACAACAGAAAACATCTATAGACTTTAGCGGCTGTTGAAGCTCTTACAATCAACGTTGAGAGAAGGATGAAAGTGATTGACAATCTGTCTACTAAAGTGGACAATCTGAAAGGTGAAAATAGGGAAAGTCAACGACTGTTCTTCACAACTGGAGAAGATGGTTGAAATGGAGGACTGTTCACATCGCTAAAATGTAAGATTAATTTCTTTAAAGGAAAGAGATGAGACTGATGATCCCATCGAATTCCTACAGAGAATGATTCCTAAGTGGATCCTATTCATATCTCACAAGGTTGAGATAGAAAGAGCCCATTGCATCTACTCGGGACCTGGGACTAGTAATGCTTCAGACAGACCAAGGACGCTGATATTCAAGGTCCTCCGGTACAACGACAGCCAAGCCATTCTAAAAGGAGACAGAGCAGCAGAGCTCATTCACCACATTGGTAAGGTACTGTGTTTTTTCCCTGACTACAGCATGCACATCTCGCAACGCCACAAAGTCTTCAACGAGGTCCGGAACAAAATCAGACTGAGGGGCATCCAGTCATTCCTAGTCTATCCAGCAACGCTCCGGGCCACATACAGGGGAGAGCGCCTGTCATTCACCACAGCACAAGACACCAAGGAGTTTGTGGCATCACTTGGAGAGGACAACCATGAGCACCGCAGTGAGCTAGTTAGCACAAACATGGAGAACTATGTTAAGACTGAATAGTTCAGTCAATTGAGCATTTCTTACCGTTCTCTTGTCTCCATTGTGCCAGTTAATGCAAGATATTAAGGAAATGGGTCATTCAGGGGTATTGGTAGGGTTTTAGTGATAGACACCCCTGCGTTCAGTCACGGGTCTAACATTGAGTGGAGAGGGTAGACTATTGTGTCCTAACCTGTCAGCGAGGGGAGGGAATCTTTGTTTCAATTGTTTTGATACATTTTGCAGGGTTATTGTGGTGGAATGGCAATCTGAAGGGTTTTGTAATTTTATACATAATCTTATCCAACAATGAATATGTTTACTATTTTTTCTGGAATATCTGGTTTATAATTATTTAGTTGGCAACTGAATAGTCATTTTATAGCTATCATAAGTTACTTTTCTCCACTTTTATCCATCAAACTGGTATTCACATCACCACAGATGGATCATGGCTAATTTAGTGATAATTTCCTGTAATCTGAGGGGTTCTAACGAGCCAACTAAAATAATTTAATGTCTTTATGTATTACATAGGGATGAAATTGGCATTGCTCTATTTCAAGAGACACATCTTTTAGAGGGTGATGTCCATAGACTTCAAAATAAATACTACAAACTGGCAGCTGCTTCCTGCTTTACATCTAAATCTAAAGGGGTGCTTGTTCTACATAAACGCAATCTACCCCTTACAATTTAAAAAAGTGGAAATTATAAACAGGGAAGATTTACTTACGTATGTTCCACTCTGTACGGAAGGAAAATCACATTTGTATCGATTTATGCTCATATGACAAAGATTTTCTCCCTTTTGTAACCAGAAGCCTGATCAATTTATCGGATTATATGCGTATTATTGTAAGTGACATGAATGCCATTATTTATTCTATGATAGATGGATCTGGACCTTCTCACAGCTCATCACAAGTGAATGCTTCCAATGCACTTAAACAATTTCTTAAAGATCTTCATCTTAATGACTGCTGGAGATTTCATAGTCCCACAACTAAGGACTATTCATGCTTTTCTGCTAGATTTAAGACTTTCTCGAGAATTGACTATATTTTAACATCTACTGATATTAGAGGTAAGATGGAATTTATAAAAACAATACCGGCCATTCTATCTGATCATAATCCCATTCTTTGTCAATTTTAAATCTTCCCAATGAAAAAGTGTGCACTTCGATGGAGGTTTAGTAATACTTTAGCTGTAAAATGTTTCATAAGAGGAAACTAGACATTTTTCCTGTATTTTACAGAAATTGGAAAATCATTGTAAAATGCTGGAAGACTCTCTTAAAAATAGTTATTCAACAGTGAGAGAAATTGAGCTTAAAACAAGTAGACTGGAACTTAATGACCTGTTGCGACGTAGAGCAAAATTAATTATGCAGAGGGTGCAACAAAAATACTATTTTCAAGGGAGTAGCCCTAGCCACTTACTGGCGCTGCAGCTTAAACATATTAAGATCCTCAATACAGCTGATCAGATCTCCTACTAAGGGACTGATATCTGATCCTACAGAAATAAATACACATTTTAGAGCATATTATTCCGATTTATACAGTTCCTCACATAGCTTTGATACTTCTGCTTGACAGCAGTTCCTGGAGAACTTTACGTTGCCGAAACTCTCTCAAGAAGAAACAGTTTTATCAGAGGAACCTGTCACTTTATCTGAACTGAAACTCCCGGATCAAGCATAAGTTGGCTTTAATTCCACACGTTGGATTTAGACAGTGGTGTGTATTCATGGATATAGAGCAAACCACGCAATTATCACAACACATAGCTTATAATATTGCTTTTGGGGGGGGGGCTTGGCTTCCCCAGTGATTTTTACCCACGCACCGCTACTGGATTTAGAATGAAAACAGATGGGCGGCAAGCGTCAACGGCGTCATGATCTTCAAATTAAGTTGAACAAAAACCCAACATGTAAAGTGTTGTATACCAACATGTAAAGTGTTGTATCCATGCCTCATTAGCTGAAATTAAATATCCAAGACATTTTCCATAGGCACGAAAAGCTTATTTCTCTTAAATTCTGTGCACAAATTTGTTTACATCCCTGTTAGTGAGCATTTCTCCTTTGCCAAGATAATCCATCCACCTGCAATTGGTAGGCTGACCGCAAGAATGTCCACTCTCTTTGGTTTCAGTTTAATATCCCCCCCTCCATATCACCCTCTATTTGCTCTTGTGGCTGAATGAAAGCAAGTCCCAGCAGAAATGTTCCAACATCTAATGGAAAGCCTTCCCAGAAGAGTGGAGGCTGTTTTAGCAGCAAAGGGGGACCAACACCATATTAATGCCCATGATTTTGGAATGAGATGTTCGACGAGCAGGTGTCAACATACTTTTGGTCATGTAGTGTATTTAGTATGATTTTTGCAGTCTTTCAATGGAGCGCTAGAAGCGTAATAGCTAACGGGCACAAGTTTAAGAAGTTTGTATATGACATTTTGTTAAAGAGGGGATGGCGTCCAGAGTATTGGTGATACAGGAAATTGAATGTGTGGGGATAGAAATATGTAGGAATAGAGGTAACGTTGTAATAGTTCATTTTTAGAACCCATGCAAACCTCTCATGTTAGCACAGTTAGAAGGGATTGATAGGAAGGTATTTCGGTGTGGTGATTTTAATGCCCATAATGAAATCTGGGGCAGTACGCATAAAGATAACAACGGGAGTATAGTTGAAAAATGTATGGATAACAAGGGGTTTACTATGTATTAATGATGGGAGGGGAACGTGAATCAATGTTGTTTGGGGTACAGAGTCATTCTTGGACTTGACAATGGTATCTGTGGCAATGGCAGGGAGGTGTGAATTGGAAGTGATAAGAGAAACCACGGTAGGGAGTAATCATTTTCCGGTTCGATGTAAGGTCAATATGGATGTGTGTATGCAGAGTAGAGTCAGTGACGTGAGGTGGTGATTTGAGAAAGCTAACTGGAAGATGTTCAAGTATCTGTGTGAGCGGGCAGGACAAAAGTTATCAATGGAGGGGTCTGTGGATGAGTGCCATGAGACAGTAATGTCTGTAATTATAATCAGCTGCAGATGTGACTGCTCCAGTGTGTTCGGGTGGAGGAAGATGGCGGTTGGTGCCATGGTGGACAGACAAGAGCTCAAAGGTGGTGCGGGAAGGGGATATAGCTGTATGGGCACTTAGGAATCATACTCTCCTTGCGTTGTGTTTTGTTCAAATAAATCACCCCAGACAGTGGTCCCAGTTGAGCATCATTTATTATCTGGAGTTAAATAGGAAAAAGCACATTAGTTGTGCAGGGCTTAATGCTGTTGATGGCTGTCGATGGTAAAATCTGTAGCATGAAAACAAATGTGTTAGCAGTGGGTTTATGTGACCATTACATCGGTGCATGCTAGCTAACACACTTACAGTACAGCAATCATATACCAACACACATCCCAGAAGCCCCTCAATCCCTAACAGGTACCATATACCCACACATGTATAAATCAGCAATGTACAGCAAACTTTTACACATTGTAAAATAAAAAAATAAAAAACAGTATTCAGAACGTGACCTACACCTTGCATCAAATTTTCATTCTGGGGAGAACTGACGTTCGCGATCTCCCTCTATCTGCAAGCGGGGCCAATAACAACACGCCTTATTGTCATCGGAATTGAACCAACCAATAAGAATGTTTGAACATTAAATACACCTTTCTTCAGAGGCAAGTGGAAACATAACCAACCCTGTTACATGAGCACCTGTGTGATAAGAGTAAGAGGAGACTACGGCTGACCCCAATTAGTTGCCTGGTCCATTGTTTGGTAATTTGGCTGTTGGTCAACAGAGATTGTTTTAGTCGAGCAGTAACAAATATATACAGTACCTGTAACAAACGAGACTCCCGCGGTTCCTCCTGCTCACCACCAGAGGGAACCCTCTCCTGAATATTAAGCCCTGAACTACAACTCCCACATACCTGGTTCCCAATCACCGTTACACCTGTCTCCCATTAGTAGACTATTTAGGCTCTCTCTCCCTTTCTCTCTTTGCGAAGTCTTGTTTCCCTGGTGATCATTTCTGAGCGTTTCCTCCCGTGTCTGTCATTTCGTGGTATTACTCTGGACTGTTTTTCCCTTTTTGATTCTTGCTGCCTGCCCTGGACTATATTCTTTACTGGACTGATTTTTGTAAGCTTGCTGCCTGCCCTGACCTAATGCCTGTACCTGGATTACGATTTGCCTTATCCCTGCTGTTGTGTTTGCTGGCGATTGACCCTGTTAAATGCGACCAAGATTGTAATAAAACTGCAAATGGATCCTCACTCTCATGGTGCTTCATTACAGAAGACTTCGCCACTTCGCGATCCAGCAGCTCTGGTCCAAATGTCCACGGAGATCTCCACTCAAGCAAACCAGCTCGCCGTTCATCAACAGCAGCTAACCCATCTAACTACGGTAACGGAGGAACTCGTCCGACGCTACAGAGGTTACAGATGTCGCCTTCGAACTCAGCCCCTCCTCAGCCGAACGCAAGTATGGGCACCTCTTCACCACCGGCAC
Organism: Brachymystax lenok tsinlingensis; assembly: GCA_030435695.1. NCBI lineage: Eukaryota > Metazoa > Chordata > Actinopteri > Salmoniformes > Salmonidae > Brachymystax > Brachymystax lenok. Next base: position 12,898,415 of record CM059798.1, read on the forward strand.
CCACAGTTAACCCACGCCTGGCTCTCCTGATAAATTCGACGGTAACCCCACTAAGAGTAAGGGATTTCTACTGCAATGTTCATTATTCATTGATCAACAACCAGCGATGTATGTCACTGACACTAGCAAGATTTCCCTGGTATGTTCTCTCCTCACTGGCAGAGCGTTAGAGTGGGTAACAGCGGTTTGGAGAGAGGATGGCACGGCTTTTCCCTCGCTCGGTGCCTTTCTACAACGCTTCCGGGAGGTATTTGAACACCCGGAGGGAGGCATGAGAGCTGGTGACCGACTACTCGCGTTGAACCAGGGCGGAAATACTGCAGCAGAATATGCCTTGACATTTCGCACTCTGGCAGCTCAAACCGACTGGGTTGAGAGCACGCTTAAACTGCTCTTTCGCAAGGGACTCAGCTTGGAATTACAGTCTGAACTGGCCTGCCGAGATGAGGGGAGATCGCTGAATCAATTCATCGAACTCACCATACAGCTTGACAATCTGATTCGATCACGGCGCCCACTCAGAACGGGACCCACCAGCACACAATGTCCCGTGACTCTGCCTCCAACCGAACCCATGCAGCTCGGATATACTCACCTGACTCGGAGGAACGTGAACGCCGCATACGCCAACATCTCTGCCTCTATTGTGGTCAACCGGGCCATCTAAGGGCGTTTTGCCCCACAAGACCACCTCCTCGTAATCCCTCTTCGGTGAGTCCTTGTGTTCAAGCACATCACTCCAGCTCTTGCATCAAAGTGCCAATAGTATTATCTCTAGAGGACAATCATATAACCACATCAGCACTATTAGACTCCGGAGCAGCCGGCAACTTTATGTCTCATGAGTTTGCCCAACAACAACAATTTCCATTAATCACCTGTGACTCTCAATTGGCAGTGGAGGCGCTAGATGGACGACCTCTCGGCGATGGGAGGGTCCTGCACACCACCGTGGACCTTCGACTACAGACCGACCCTCCACACGGAGGTAATTCGTTTCTACGTCATCACATCACCCCATAACCCGGTAATCCTTGGGCTTCCTGGCTACGGCAACATAACCCGCTCATCTCATGGAGGGAGGGTCGTATCATCAAATGGGACCCGTCATGCCACTCCAACTGCTTAACTGGCAGCCCTTCACTCCCCATTCAGGCCGTTACGCTAAAGGACGAGCCAGCTCTTTTCCCCACTCTACCCATTGAATACTCTGACCTCATCGAAGCTTTCAGCAAGACCAAGGCGATGGAACTACCCCCTCACCGATCAAGCGACTGTGCCATTGAGCTACTACCAGGTACAAAGCCACCCAAGGGCCGAATCTTCCCCCTATCTCAACCCGAATCAGAAGCCATGAAAGACTACATCGAGGAAGAACTGTCAAAGGGGTTCATTAGAGCATCGACATCACCTGCAGCCGCGGGCCTCTTTTTTGTTAAAAAGAAAGACGGTGGTTTACGCCCCTGTATCGACTACCGGGTCTCAACGACATCACAGTCAAATTTCGATATCCTTTACCGCTGGTTCCAGCTGCCCTAGAACAACTCCGCCAAGCCAAGTACTTCTCCAAACTGGACCTCCGCAGCGCCTACAACCTCATTCGCATCCGGGACGGTGATGAATGGATGACAGCCTTTTCTACCAGCACTGGGCACTATGAGTATCTGGTTATGCCTTTCGGGCTGTCTAATAGTCCCTCCGTGTTTCAATCATTTATCAATGACGTCTTTCGGGACATGCTGAATCGCTGGGTAATTGTGTACATTGATGACATTCTCATCTATTCCAACACCTATGAGGAACACGTGCAACATGTGAGAACAGTATTGCAACGACTCATAGACCACCAGCTATACGCCAAAGCAGAGAAGTGCGAATTTCACCAGACTTCCACATCCTTTTTGGGCTACATCATCAACCAGGAGGGAGTCGCCATGGACGAGAAGAAGGTCAAGGCCGTTCTAGACTGGCCACTGCCAGTAACCTTAAAGGAGTTACAACGATTCTTGGGATTCGCTAACTTCTACCGACGCTTCATCAGGAATTTCAGCTCGGTAGCCGCCCCCTTAACCTTTATGACTAAGAGGAACTCATCACACCTCACCTGGTCAACTACAGCACAAGAGGCTTTCGCAGAACTCAAGGCACGCTTTACATCGGCTCCCATCCTCCACCATCCTAATCCTGAACTCCCGTTTACAGTTGAGGTGGACGCATCTAATACGGGCATTGGAGCTATTCTGTCACAGCGGCACGGATCCCCACTCAAGCTCTATCCGCGCCTATTATTCCCGCAAACTTAGTCCAGCCGAACAGAACTACGACGCCGGAAACCGGGAACTGTTGGCCATGAAAGCAGCTATGGAGGAGTGGCGTCATTGGCTGGAGGGAGCTAAACATCCCTTCGTGATTCTAACGGACCACAAGAATCTGGAATACTTGCGGTCTGCCAAGAGACTGAACCCTAGACAAGCGAGGTGGGCACTCTTCTTCACGCGATTTGACTTCACTGTCACCTATCGTCCCGGTTCTAAGAACACCAAAGCAGACGCACTATCACGCCAACACGACGGTGTAGCTCCCACTGAACCCAAGGAAACCCTGCTTCCAGAATCGTTAATCGTGGCCCCTATTCAATGGGACATCATGACAGAGCTCACCCAAGCCAATTCACAAAGGACCCCTCCGCCCGAATGTCCCCCCAACAAAACGTTTGTACCTCAGGACCTCTGTCAGAAAGTGCTAAAGCAAGTTCACTCCGTACTCAGCTCCGGTCATCCGGGAATCGCTGCCACTGTTCATCTGCTTCAGAACAGCTTCTGGTGGCCAACCTTGCGGGCAGACACCATAAAATTCATCAACGACTGCACTACCTGTAACACAAATAAACATCTCAGACAATTACCATCGGGCCTACTGCAACCACTACCAGTTCCCCACCGACCATGGTCCCATCTCGCCATAGACTTCATTACCGACCTCCCCAAGTCCAATGGGAATACCACAATACTCACTGTCATAGATCGCTTCTCCAAGGCTTGCCGGCTGATTCCACTCCCCAAACTGCCTACGGCATTGGAAACTGCCGAACTCATGTGCAACCTGGTGTTCGCTTCTATGGCCTGCCAGAGGACATCGTGGTCGGACCGAGGGCCCCAATTCACATCCAGAGTATGGTCAGCATTCTTCCAACAACTCAACATCAACATTAGCCTCACTTCAGGGTATCACCCACAATCTAACGGTCAAACAGAACGCCTCAATCAAGAGATCACCCGGTTTCTCAGATCCTACTGTCATCAGAACCAAGCAGACTGGAGTCGTTTCCTCATGTGGGCGGAGTACGCACAGAACTCACTCCAGAAACCCTCCACCGGTTTAACCCCATTCCAGTGTGTAATGGGCTTCCAACCTCCCTGTTTCCATGGTCAGGGGAACCCACTGAGGTACCCTCTGTCAACGACTGGCTCCAGAAAAGCGAGGACATCTGGAGTCAGGCCCATACCCACTTGCTACATGCGGTCAGGAGACAGAGGTTGCAGGCCAATCGCCACCGCCGCCCCAACCCCGAATATACTCCAGGTCAATGGGTCTGGCTATCCACTCGAGACCTACGCCTCAAACTCCCTGCAAGAAACTCAGTCCCAGGTATGTGGGTCCCTTCCAAATAGTCAAACAAATCACACCAGTTTCCTTCCGTTTGGCATTACCATCTAATTACCGTATTCTCCTACTTTCCATGTATCTCTTCTCAAACCCGCTGGTGGTCCGAGAGCGGAGGAGGAGGAGCAGACCAGTGAGCAGAGCCCCCACCCATCTTGGTGGACGGCGAGGAGGTATATCGGCCGAGATCTACTCGATTCCAGACGCCGGGCAGGCTCCTCCAATATCTGGTAGACTGGGAGAGGTGCGGACCGGAGGAGCGATCCTGGGTTAATGCAGAGGACATACTCGACCCGCACTCATGACTGAGTTCCATAGGACGCACCGGAGAAACCGGCCCCCGACCTCGAGGAAGACCCGGCGTCGTTCGCCTCTTCGGCGTCAGGAGCCGCTCACAGGGGGGCTCTGTAACAAACGAGACTCCCGCGGTTCCTCCTGCTCACCACCAGAGGGAACCCTCTCCTGAATATTAAGCCCTGAACTACAACTCCCACATACCTGGTTCCCAATCACCGTTACACCTGTCTCCCATTAGTAGACTATTTAGGCTCTCTCTCCCTTTCTCTCTTTGCAAGTCTTGTTTCCTGGTGATCATTTCTGAGCCGTTTCCTCCCGTGTCTGTCATTTCGTGGTATTACTCTGGACTGTTTTTCCCTTTTTGATTCTTGCTGCCTGCCCTGGACTATATTCTTTACTGGACTGATTTTTGTAAGCTTGCTGCCTGCCCTGACCTAATGCCTGTACCTGGATTACGATTTGCCTTATCCCTGCTGTTGTGTTTGCTGGCGATTGACCCTGTTCGTACGACCAAGATTGTAATAAAACTGCAAATGGATCCTCACTCTCATGGTGCTTCATTACAGTACCAGCCAAAAGTTTGGACACACCTACTCATTACAGGGTTTTCCTTTATTTTTACTATTTTCTACATTGTAGAATAATTGTGACGACATCAACACTATGAAATAACACATACGGAATCATGTAGTAACCCAAGAAATTTTTAACATATTTTATATTTGAGATTCTTCAAAGTAGCCACCCTTTGCCTTGATGACAGCTTTGCACACTCTTGGCATTCTCTCAACCAGATTCATGAGGTAGTCACCTGGAATGCATTACAATTTAAAAGTTAAAAGTTACTTTGTGTAATTTCTTTCCTTCTTAATGCGTTTGAGCCAATCAGTTGTGTTGTGACTTGGTAGGGGTGGTATACAGAAGATAGCCCTATTTGGTAAAAGACCAAGTCCATATTATGGCAGAAAAGGCTCAAATAAGACATGAAGGTCAGTCAATGCAGAACATTTCCAGACCTTTGAAGGTTTCTTCAAGTGCAGTCGCAAAAACCATCAAGCACTATGATGAAACAAGAAATGAAGACCCAGAGTTACCTCTGCTGCAGAGGATAAATTCATTATTGTTAAATGCACCTCAGATTGCAGCCAACATAAATGTTTCACAGAGTTCAAGTAACAAACACATTTCAACATCAAATTGTTCAGAGAAAACTGCGTGATTCAGGCCTTCATGGTCGAATTGCTGCTGTATGTGATTTATTTAGAATTTAAGGAACACTTAACCAGCATGGCTACCACAGCATTCTGCAGAGATACACATCTGGTTTGTGCTTAGTTGGACTATCATTTGTATTTCAACAGGACAATGACCCAAAACACACCTCCAGGTTGTGTACGAGCTATTTGACCAATAAGGAGAGTGATGGTAATGCATCAGATGACCTGGCCTCTACAATCACCCCACCTCAACCCAATTGAGATGGTTTGGGATGAGTTGGACCGCAGAGTGAAGGAAAAGCAGCCAACAAGTGCTCAGCATATGTGGGAACTCCTTCAAGACTATTGGAAAAGCATTCCTGATGAAGCTAGTTGAGAGAATGCCAAGAGTGTGCAGAGCTGTCATCAAGGCAAACGGTGGCTGCTTTGAAGAATCTAAAATCAAAAATATATTTTGGTTTGGTTATGTCATGATTCCATATGTGTTATTTCATCATTTTGATCTCTTCACTAGTATTTTACAATATAGAAAATAGTAAAAATAAAGGAAAATCCTTGAATGAGTAGGTGTGTACACAAACTTTTGACTGGTACTATCTCAGTGAGCTAATCCATTGGCCTAGACTAAAAGCGAATTTATGCTTGATTCTAAAATGTGGTTGGAGGCTCCATATGGAGGGTGTGACGCAATTGCGGAGCCTCCGTAGGCACGCAGAGGCCAAATCGAGCTCTGTACCGCATCGCTTGCACCTCCCAAATGTTCTAACAATGCGGAGGGTTCTGTATAGCTCCCCATTGACATGATTCGTTGACGGTAGCTGGGGGCGGTACATCCTGTGTAAACACAAACTCACTTCCTTGACAACAGCTCTGCACTGCTTCGCTTACAAGAAGTATGAATGCCCTGACTTCTGCTGAGGCCATATCACCATAAATGCTACATGGCCAATGCAGATGTCGGATTGCACAATGCACTTCGCCCAGATGCACAATGCACTTCTATCGCCAGAATGCACTCTCTCCAGACAATTTGTGGACATTCATTGTGTGAATTGTTTGCATTTGATGTTTTTGTGTATATCAATTCCCTATTACATAAATCACCAGTAGTACATTTACCAAAAATTCCTATAATTTTGAATATACAATGTTTGTTACTTTGATTACGGTCATTTCTTTAACGCTTTCAATATTGTTATTCCAGTCTTCCTGTTCTCATTGTTGGAGTGGACGTATTGTTTGCAGAGTGCACAACCTATGCTACACTTGTGAGAAACAAGTTTTGGTTTATTTATTTCCTTTTACGAGTTCTGTCAATTTAGTAATTCTCTTTTGTTTGGAGCGCTCTTGTCAATGCTGAGTAAGAACATGCATGCATAGAAGTAGGCCTATAGGTTACTAATGGCTTAACGCACCACCACATCCATTGAGAACTACAATAGTTCCTCAATGTATTTGAAGAATCTTTCCAGGTCTCTCCCTTTCGATAACCACTCAGCGTGAAAGGGAAAAATGTTATGCTCTGATCCAGTGAAAACGTCATAAAATTGTCTTCTTATCAGTGCTTGACTTGGACTGAAATAGGTTTTTTGGGTGCTGGTACTGATTATATTTGGGTACAGGAGCTCCATAATACTTTTGAGCTAATATTCTATAAGAGGAACAAGAGCTCAAGCAGTAGAACATTTGAGGAGCTGGTAATCAGGTCCGGTGAGCTCCTGCCCAAGTCGAGCACTGCTTATTATCCCTTGCGCAAATAGCCCACAGATGTGTCTGTTCTGAGCTCACTAGCATGGGAAACTAGAACATTTTATACAATGTTGCAAGTTCACTAGCACAAGCTTCAGGTCAGACCCACCAGCAGGAGTGGGGGAGAATAGTTTGGTCAGGTAATTTTTTCATCTTCTTCTGGTTATCTAGATTTCTGGCGCCCTCTTGAGGCATCAAACTGTAATCTTAAAGCATCAGACAAGCTCAATGCCTATAGGTGATTTTATTAAAACACATGGGGTGTGTCTATATGTGGAAAAATACACATTTCTTTTTCAATCTATTGGTTGCAGATTACTTTCGGTCAACGGAAAAAAATTGGGTCGGGAACAGCCCTAGAGGAGACGTAGGGAAAAGTTAAAGGGGAATGTTTTAATGAAAAAAGGGAGTCAGGAGAAGCTATGGATGCAGAGTTTTCTATGTATGAGATGACAAGGGTGTTGGAGAGCTGCGGACTGCTCCTGGAGAAGATAGGGTGTGTTATGTGATTTTTAAACATGCACTGAACAGTGTGTTGGAATCAGTGTTAGGGTTGTATAATAAGGAGTGGAGGACTGGGGTGATACCTACCTTGTAGAAATGTGCAGTGGTGTTGCAATTTGTTAAACCAGTTAAAGATCCCGTTAGGGTGGACAGTTATAGGCCTATCGCGAGGACACCTAATATGTGTAAGTTGATGGAAAATATGATAGTGAATAGGATGATGTATTTCTTGGAAGTTAGGGGTTTAATGAGCATAGCACAGAGTGGGTTCAGGAGAGAGAGTTCTGCCATGGATAACCCGGTGACAGTTAGTACAGAAATAGCCAAGGCCCTGACAATTAAAGAGGTGATGAGTGTTGTGTATTTTGACATTAAGAAAGTTTACGAGACCATGTGGAAGGAAGGGTTGTTGATCAAGTTGAGTGCTTTGGGCATTGGGGGACGTCTGTATAACTGGATCATGGACTTCCTGTTCGATTGGGTCATACGGGTGAGGGTGGGGTCAGAATTGTCAATGTGATTTGAAGTGGACAATGGTACTCCTCAGAGGAGTGTGCTTAGTCCGGTGTTGTTCTCCCTGATGATAGATTACATTTTTAAGGAGGTGGGACAGGGAGTGGGTATGGCCTTATATGCTGATGTTGGGGCTTTATGGAAGAGAGGTGGGAATGTGGAAGATTGGTCTCTATCGTGGGTGTTAATGACGTCTGTGACCAAGTCCTGTTTTTTTGTTGTTTTCTAGAAGCAAGGTTAAAGCTGTTAGGCTGCAATTATACGGTCAGGACATAGGTAGGGTGTCTGAGTTTAAGTATTTAGGTATGTGCTTTGAGCAGACGCTTACGTGGAAGAGACATGTTGAGTATATTGAAATTAAGTGCAGGAAGGTGCTGAACCTCTTGAGGGCAGGGGCAGGATATGATTGGGGTCGGATAGACAAACACTGCTGTGTATGTATCAGGCATTGTTCAGGTCATCTTTGGATTATGGGTGCTTTGTTTATGGATTGGCAGCTAAAACGGTACTACAGCACCTGGATATTATACAGTTAAGGGCCCTGAGATTGTGTGTGGATGCCTTCAGTTCGACACCTGTTGAGGCATTGCAGGTGGATAGTGGGAACTGTCACTGAGGATAAGGGGGGACAACCTTAGCATACTGGGAGAGGTTTAAAGGGAGGTCAGAAGGACATCTTGTGGTCATGGCTACTGGGGAATACTGGGAGCGAGGAGCGTGTAAGCAGAGGGCGTACGGGTGAACAATTGGGAAAAAAGTGGTAGAATATTGACTGGGGGAGGAAGAGATAGGGCCGGCAATTGCTTTGGGGAACGTTCCTCTGTAGCTGTTTCTGAAACCAAGTGTAGATGTGGATATGATTGAGGTTAGGAGAGAATGGGGTGAGGACGTGAGATGGTCTGTTGAGAGATATGTATATGGATAATTGGTTGTATTTGTTTTTAAGGATATATTCAGATGGTTCAAAGGATCCAGTCAGGGGTAGGCTGGGGGCAGGGGTGTCTATCCCAGATTTCAATGTTAGAGTATGTAAGCTGTTAACTGATTATGTGTCAGTGTATGCGGCCAAGTTGATGGCCATGATTATAGGTTTGAGATGGGTGGAGGAGGTGAAACCACTGGTGATCTGCTCTGATACAGCTGCAGCGTTGAGTAGTGTGAAGACAGGCATGTCGGATGGGGAGACTTGTTTATTGAGATGATGGTGCTATTAATGGGATTGGAGAGGATGGGAGTGGTGGTAAGCTTTTGCTGGGTTCCTGCCTTGCCCCCCCCAAAAAAAATTGCCTGCCAAAAACTTTTGTACTGTAAATATATATATATATATATATATATATATATATATATATAGTTACAGTACAAAAGCACTTTTTTACGCCTGCCTAAAACTTTTGTGCTGTAAATATATATTTACAGTACAAAAGTTTTAGGCAGGCGTGAAAAGTGCTGTAAAGTAAGAATGCTTTCAAAAATAGACATGTTAATAGTTTACATTTATCAATTAACAAAATGCAAAGTGAGTGAACAGAAAAAAAATCTACATCAAATCAATATTTGGTGTGACCAACCCTTGCCTTCAAAACAGCATCAATTCTTCTAGGTACACTTGCACACAGTACACTTGCACACAGTTTTTGAAGGAACTACCGTTCAAAAGTTTGGGGTCACTTAGAAATGTCCTTGTTTTCCATGAAAACATACATGAAATGAGTTGCAAAATGAATAGGAAATATAGTCAAGACATTGACAAGGTTATAAATAATGATTTTTAATTGAAATAATAATTGTGTCCTTCAAACTTTGCTTTCGTCAAAGAATCCTCCATTTGCAGCAATTAAAGCCTTGCAGACCTTTGGCATTCTAGTTGTCAATTTGTTGAGGGAATCTGAAGAGATTTCACCCCATGCTTCCTGAAGCACCTCCCACAAGTTGGATTGGCTTGATGGGCACTTCTTACGTACCATACAATCAAGCTGCTCTCACAACAGCTCAATAGGGTTGAGATCCGGTGACTGTGCTGGCCACTCCATTATAGACAGAATACCTTCTTCCCTAAATAGTTATTGCATAGTTTGGAGCTGTGCTTTGGGTCATTGTCCAGTTGTAGGAGGAAATTGGCTCCAATTAAGTGCCGTCCACTGGATATGGCATGGCGTTGCAAAATGGAGTGATAGCCTTCCTTCTTCAAGATCCCTTTTACCCTATACAAATCTCCCACTTTACCACCAGCAAAGCACCCCCAGACCATCACATTGCCTCCACCATGCTTGACAGATGGCGTCAAGTCCTCCTACAGCATTTTGTTTTTTCTGCATCTCACTAATGTTCTTCTTTGTGATCCGAACATCTTTGTCTGTCCATAACACTTTTTTCCAATCTTCCTCTGTCCAGTGTCTGTGCTCTTTTGCCCATCTTAATATTTTATTTTTATTGGCCAGTCTGAGATATGGCTTTTTCTTTGCAACTCTGCCTAGAAGGCCAACATCCCAGAGTCGCCTCTTCACTGTTGACGTTGAGACTGGTGTTTTGCGGGTACTATTTAATGAAGCTGTCAGTTGAGGACTTGTGAGGCGTCTGTTTCTCAAACTAGACACTCTAATGTACTTGTCCTCTTGCTCAGTTGTGCACCCGGGGCCTCCCACCCCTCTTTCTATTCTGGTTAGAGACAGTTTGCGCTATTCTGTAAAGGAAGTAGTACACATCGTTGTACGAGATCTTCAGTTTCTTGTCAATTTCCCGCATGGAATAGCCTTCATTTCTCAGAAGAAGAATAGACTGACGAGTTTCAGAAGAAAGTTCTTTGTTTCTGGCCATTTTGTAATCGAACCCACAAATGCTGATGCTCCAGATACTCAACTAGTCTAAAGAAGGCCAGTTTTATTGCTTCTTTAATCAGAACAACAGTTTTCTAATGACCAATTAGCCTTTTAAAATGATAAACTTGATTAGCTAACACAACGTGCCATTGGAACACAGGAGTGATGGTTGCTGATAATGGGCCTCTTTATGCCTATGTAGATATTTCATTAAAAAAAAATCCAGCTACAATAGTCATTTACAACATTAACAATGTCTACACTATATTTATTATCAATTTGATGTTATTTTAATGGGCAAAAAAAAAAATGTTTTTCTTTCAAAAACAAGGACATTTCTAAGTGTTCCCAAACTTTTGAACGGTAGTATGTATACAGTATATATGGGAAGCAGGTAAATGCCTTTCACTGAGCTGTGTAAAGACAGACTGACAATTCATTTAATTGTATCTAAATGTTCTTTTGTTGTTTGCAGGTGGACCCAGATAGTGGGCACACAGGAACAGGCGTTTACTTCCTGAATTTGATGTGCAAATATGTAGAATACTAACAGATGAACTGTGAGTATACTCAGTTGAACTGTTGTCGATAAGTTGCCCTCCAGTGGGTGGAGGACGTGCAACCTGTTAGAATTACAGTATGCTTAACATGACTCAGGATATGACCCAGATTCAGACACAGGAGGCGGATGGTTCGGTTCTCCGAATATTTATTATAACCAAGGGGCAGGCAAAAAGGCAGGCCGAGGGCCGGCAGAGGTTCGTAGTCCAAGGCAGAGTAAAAAAGTGACAGAACTGCACACAGGCTCAGGGCAGGCAGAAAGGGTCAAAAACAGGAAAACTAGAAAACAAGCACTGGAGAAAAACAGGAAACACGGTGGTAAGAACTGACAAAACAAATGAACTAGCAACAGGCAAACAGAAAATGCAGGTATAAATACACAGGGGATAATGGAGACAAATAGGACACACCTGGTGGGGGGTGGAGACAAGCACTAGACAGGTGAAACAGATCAGGGTGTGACAATGCTCAGATTCTCTGTCTGTATTGAATAGTTCATCATCTGGGAATCTAGTAGGAGTGATCTACTATTGGAGGTATTAATGTTATTATGGAGAATTGAGAGAATGGGTGTAGTAGTGAGATTCTAGACCAGTTAGCCAAAAGAGATTTGAAATGTATTGATATTAATGTTCCACTGGGTAGAGGTGAGGCCAAACGTAAGATCAGCGCCATTTTGATAGATATGTGGCAGAGAGATGGGACTCTGAGCCCAAGGGCCGGCATTTATATGCCCTCCAAAGAAAGATTTGCTCGATTACACTTAGGGCATTGTACATTGAACTCAACATTACATCTGGTCGGCAAGCATGTGAATGGTTTGTGTCTTGAGTGTATGGTCAATGAAATGGTAGAGCATGTGTTGTTATATTGTTGTAAGTATGTTGAAGAGAAGGAAAGATTGATGTGTAGGGTCATTGAGGTTGGATGGGTTTAGAAGGGATTTGGGAAATGGGTGAGGGTCTTTTAGAAGTTAGTAGAACTCTTTTTTTATTTTCTCAGAAGTGCTGAGTTAGGAAGGAGGATTTAGAAATGTTGTAAACCGTGACTGACCACACATGCCAGCACATGCACATTTACTGATGGTTTGCAGACCGCCATTATATCATAGAAGATGTAGAAGAAGCAGCTATGCGCTACTCCACGAAGCTCAAGAAGTATGAATGCCCTGACTTCTACAGAGGCTGTATCACTGTAAATGCTGCAAGGCCTATTTAGTGTTGATAATAATAATACTGCCAATGCCATATATTTGAAAACAGTAACGTTATGCCTACCTATGTTGATTTTGATCACAGGCATTTAGCCTAGGCAGGCTATGTTTGGGAAATTCGAGGAAATCCAATTTCAAGAGTGAATACTGTTAGTAGAAATAACTAGACTAGCTAAATTCTTTATGAACTGCTTGGGTGTATTAGCTACAACTGTCCTTACATTTGTTCATGAGCTAACATAACAACTGTTCCGAGCAGGCAGGTACGGTGGCTCCCATAGGACATATAAGGTGAGTGAAAAGGAACACTCAACCATAATTCACAAGGGTTACATACTGAACATAACAAATAGAACTGTTTATTATGGATTCACATGACAATTAACATGGCATACGCTATGCAATGTATGTGAATTGACACTCTCATGCGCACATTTTTAAGTTTTTTACATCTCTCCGTGTGATTTGGGCTTTAGCAACGGCGTCAACATTCACCAGCATTGTTTCACGTAACCACATAGACATGAGAAAAATACATTTGCTTTCTAATTTGACTCACTATATATAAGACACCGTTAATACTTAAGGCCGGTCTGTTTTCTCTCATTCACTACCATGCATTCTGATTCCAGCGTGTACAAGCTCGTTCATGCTCGTAAAAAACTGCTTTTCGTTTGATTTGGGCTTGATTTGAGCTTTACAATAACTAAAACTCATATGAGCTTCATTGCGAGGCATTGCAAATCTTCCTTGGCCTTTGTGGTTGAATCTGTGTTTGAAATGTACTGCGATTTTAGTGTGTAAATCTTGGTGGGGCAAACAACAAAATAATAATATGGGTTGCATGCCAGGAAAGCCACTACACAACACAATACATTAATTGCACTATAACGATGACAAACGTGCCTACATAAAGCTGCCCCAACAGCAGAGTCCCAACAGCAGTACCAACACCTTGCCGCTGCTACACCTAGCTATCACCAGAGCCTATTCTGGCAGCGAAACAGTTCATTCAGCTTAATTTACTGCCTTTTTAAAAAACATCGCTGATATGGGGTGGCAGGTAGCCTAGTGGTTAGAGTGTTGGGCCAGTAACCGAAAGGTTGCTGGATTGAATCCCCGAGCTGACAAGGTAAAATAAATATGTCGTACTGCCCACTGTTCCCCGGTAGGCCGTCATTGTAAATAAGAATTTGTCCTTAACTGACTTGCCTAGTTAAATAAAGGTGAAATACATTTTTTGATGTGGTTTCTACTGACAATTGAGATGTACAAAATATGGCATAAGGGGATGAAAAGCAGATGAGGCAATCCGTAATTTCATTTTAGGCATTAATGAGCCAGCTAGGATGAATGTAGTCGATATAACTCTTTTTTCAGCACTTCTGAAATGTACAGAATTCAGAGCATGGGCTGTTCTCCCTGCACACCTAGTCAGAACTGTAGGATAAATAAAGGGGGCATATAAACAGACAATTTTCATTTTGTACCTTTTATTTATCTAGGCAAGTCAGTTAAGGACAAATTCTTATTTTCAGTGACACCCTAGGAACAGTGAGTTAACTGCCTTGTTCAGGTACAGAACAACATATTTTTACTTTGTCAGCTCGAGGATTTAATCTTGCAACCTTTCGGTTACTAGTCCAACGCTCTAACCACTAGGCTACCAGCCGCACCAATAATAATAATAATAATAATAATAATAATGCTTGCAGTTAGCCACTGATTCCTTCCACACCACTCATTGTTGAATTTGTTGTTGTGTAATGTTTATGTCCAATGGCCGATGAGTACCGATATGTTTTATCTATAATTTCTCCTCGTTATGTCTCTTCATATGACAAGGATTAAAAAGGATTTGGCAGTCGATTGTAGACTTGATTCATGATGATGACTGATAGCTAAGATTTTGAAAGTATGATGTTGGCGTGATCAGTCCAATCAAAGCTACTGTAGATATAACCTGATTTAACTTCATTTTATCTGTGGCTAATGACCTTGAGCCTTCTTGGATGGGCACTTCTAATGTAACTCTATGGCAGCACCCAAGGGGCTTGAATTGTTTGGCTCTACCCTTAGACTTGGCAGTTAAAAAAATAGATATATTTCACCTATATTTAACCAGGTAGGCCAGTTAGAACAAGTTCTCATTTACAACTGCGACCTGGCCAAGATAAAGCAAAGCAGTGTGATAAAAACAACAACACAGAGTTACACATGGGATAAACAAACGTACAGTCAATAACACAATAGAAAAATCTATGTACAGTGATGTAGTGTCCCCATGAGGGACAGAACACTGAGCCAGTCACGAACTAGAGAACAATACCAACCCCTACGCTTTGTATTTTACGCTGGCTGCCCCATTACCACAGAAAGCACTGACCTTACTCAAGAAAGCAAAAAAAGAGACCATGTTTGTATGCGGCTTTATTAACTAAATGTTTTTTCATTAACTCAAGACATTTCAGCGTTATCATTTTTATTAATTTGTAAACATTTACACGTTTCTTTTTCAATTTGCCATTATGGAGTATTGTGTGTAGGCCAGAGACAAAAAATAACAATGTAATCCATTTTAAATTCTGGCTGTAACACAACAAAATGTGGAAAAAGTCAAAGGGTGTGAATACTTTCTTGTTCTCCATAATTATTGGATTGGATTATAATTATAATTGGATTCTAATTTTTTTTCAATAAACCTGCCAAGGCAGATGTTCACTTTACAGTAGACAGAAGACACATTTTGATGAAATCACTCTATTGTCACTTTACTTATTTTTACACTGAAGACTTTGTGTCAGATGCACAGAGCAGATGTTTGATTATTGTTTCTCAAGACTCAGCAGAATGATTAAATCAACCAGCCAGTCACAACACCACACACAAGTCATTTCTCATTTATCTGTTCTTTAACAAAGACAGCTTGCCAGGCTCCATTGGTGCTTCTCTCAGTCTAAATTTGGGCTGAAACTTTTTCAAGCAAAGGCTGACATGAGTACTGAAGTAGCTACTGTGAAAACAAGAAACATTTGTCAAATAAAGCACTTTGTGATGTGGGTCCTAGTTGTACATTTGTCTCTTTCCATCTCCTCATTTACCAAACCACCCTGAAGTTAACCTGCTCCAGCAAACTCTACACGCCTTACACCTTTGCCCTCTATTGTCTTCAGATGAAGACCCCATCTCTTTCCCAATTTGACATGACTCGAAAAAACTACCCTCTGTCAGTCTCTCTATCACCCTTTGTCTTTTGTTTTCACCCTTGGCCCATCTTAGTGACTTCAGTACCCGTGTCTGTCAGATTTTAAAACCCTTTGTCATGGAATGGTATCCATCAAATATTCAGTGAGTAATGACGATCGCCTAGGCTTCAATCCTTAAAAATGTATTTAATGTTGGATACAGTTGTTAACATTGTTTATTGATTAAATGAATCAATGTAAATGTATTGTAATGCAATTTGATTAATCTACAACTTGATTCCTCTGATCTACAAGACTTGCCCATTTTCTTCTCTTACTGTGGAAACCAGTTTCGACTGTAGAACCGTTAATCTCACCATATCAGTTTCACACATCAGGGAAGAAGCAACGTTAAAGACTACGCCACTTCCAGAAGTCTCAGACTGACTAAACACACAACAATGCACCAGAGTGTTTCTGTCGGGCAAATAAAATGGACAGCCCCGGACCAAACCTGCCAGAATGGATGAAAGCCGAAGCCTCTGATCCAGTAAGTAGAGAGGCACCATGCCCTGGATGAGGCGGAAGATCACATTACATATGGGCGTCCACCATCGTACGGACTTGGAGCTCAGCCGAGACGACAAGCTCAGATAAGAGCTGTCACTGCACCCAACGCTACACTGGGTGTGCATGCACATCACATTACTGCCCTGTTCTGGGCACAAGGAACCATTGAGCTACAAGTAATTGTGAAAAGAGAGAAGAAAAATGGGTGTATTTACAACATGAATATGAGAAGCAAAGAATGTTTAGCAACTTTTCATTGGTCAAGAAATTCTTCAAGCATTAAGTTCACTGCAGGGGTTGGATCATATACTGTATCTTGCTTCTCTATCATCTACCAGTGTTTGAATGAACTATTCTTCAATCTGATATGTTTATTATCTCTCTGACTGAACCGTATGGTGTGCACCTATTTGTCCACATTAATCTATAATGTTACAAGGGCATGGTGAGAAACAGATGAGGGTTGATGGAAAGTGACAGAGAAACCAGGCGTAATGTATATGGCCGTATAACTGGAGAGGTAACAGTAGCAGCCAGTACCACTAGCAGTTCAAAGACCTGAAGGTTAATACCACTACCTCAGCTTCTTGCCAATCACCTCCCCATCTCAACCTCTGCAGTCCTGCCATCTGTTCATGCTTCTCTGCCACTGGTTACCTCATCCCCTGTCCCCTCTATTAGCCTCAGAGAATCCTCTGCTGCAATGCACTCATCAGCCAGGACATTAACAAAAAAAGCACTTTCACCTCTGGCTGCTATTCCAGCAAATAGGAAAAGTATGTATACTGAAATATACACAAAACACAACGACAACATGGTTCTGCAAAATGTGAGTGATTGTGGTTTTCTGTCAACATAGCAGGCAGTGGAGGCTGCTGAGGGGAGGGTAGCTCATAATAATGTCTGGAATGGAAAATCATGAAAATTATATTTTTGATACCATTCCATTTACTCTATTCCAGCCATTATTAAGAGTGGTCCTCCCCTCAGCAGCCTCCACTAATAGCAGGTGAGCTGGGAGTTCCATCCAATTTGAGATTTCCGACCTAGATTAGACCCTTGTCGTAAGACTCCCACCTCTCTTAAACCTTTCTGGCAAACGATATACAGTTTGAGTAAATGTGAACATTATGGTAGCACTAATCAACTATCCCGTCAATGCTGTCTGTTGGGTGGCAGACAGAAAAAGGAAAGATGATTTACGGGAGGTCCGGACAGCTTTTGTTGCAATGTGCGGCAATAATGCACATAACATTCCATGCTTGGCTGCAATCCTTCTACATGCCGTTGCCTCGCCATGGGTATAAGTAGGCGACAAAGCTTGTTGGACTCAGGGTATATTTTTTCTTGACCTCCTAGGGCAGCGTGTCATTTTTTCTTGGTATAGCTGTGTGGAGGACTTCATTCACCTAATCAAAGTAAATTGCCAAGGCAGCAGAAAGTGAATGGAGCTAAGCCCCCAATATTCTAAGGAGAAGGCGGGGGGGTTTTCAGCAGCAAACAAATCCATTACCAAAAGGTAAATGGGACGCATCAGCAGTTTTGGCCCTATTTGAATGGTTCTGGCCCGTGACCACCCCCGCATAGAATTCCTCCATTTCTCGACGAGGGAGCTGATGGCTGAAGTGTTTTTTTTCTTACCCCTCAGTCAATCTTACATAATACGTGTTGATAAAACTCTTCCTCGTACGGCTGCTGTGCTAACCAAAAATGGCTGTGACTAACTCACTGTAATGAGAAAATTCAGTTTCCTCAGTTTAATGGGAAAAACATAGAGGAAGAGTCAGTTCAAACTTTTATGCAATGCTGTAACGTGGGCTTAACCAACTCCTGCTGGGGGGGTGCGGGGGACGACATAATTAAAATAAGCTGTCATGTTTTTTTTTCGACCGTCTGTTATAGTAATTTCTCAGTCAGGGGTGTGTAGGAGTGTGTAATTTCAGCTGATTGTGGAGACAGTTCCGCAATGAGTAGATCTTTTTTATTCACTAACACAGCGAGGGAGCACCTCATTTTTTTTCTAACTATTGCACACCTTTAATTGACTTATTTTCTCTCTCAGGGGTATTAATTGTTTAAATTGTTGCCAGACAAGCAGTTTTCATTAAAAAAAATGCATTGTAAAGGAATAACAGTAAAGACCATAATAGTCAGAATACATATGCCTTTATACTGTATTTGAACATTCCCAGTGGGCAAAAACTGGTTGAATCAACATTGTTTCCATGTAATTTCAACCCAAAAATTATATTTGATGACGTTGAATCAACGTGGACAACTGATTTAATTTTCAGAAAGTCATCAACGTAAGGGAATTTAGTAATTTTTTTCACCCAACTTTTAACCTAAATCCAATGAAATTGAGAAATGTTCTTGATTTCATGTTGAATTCATGTTGTTTGACAACTCAACCAAATTGAAATCAAATTAAATCAAATCAAATGTTGAACTGACTTCTGTGCCCAGTGACTTGTCAATCATAGTTCTAATTAAAAACAACATTTTAATTTAGAAGTAGACTTTGGTCTGATGCCAAAAAAGAAATGAAATTCACTTGCCCACCACAATGCGTAATTCACCCATGCTCTACCAAGGTTTTCTAAGCTAACCCTTTTTACATCTGTGCAATGCCACAGTAACATAACTACAGCTGGGACTAAAATGCATGTCAAATAAAATCCAATGATTGCAAAGTTAAACAAACCATACAACTCTATGCACAAGGACAACTTTAACAATTTCCACAGCAATTCTTTACAAAAACAAATTTACAGTGTAGAAGCAAATTTAGGTAACAGAATGACGGTTTGTGCTGTTTGTGCATCTGCACTGTTCTTCAAGCAAATGTGTCTCAGCATCATTCTGCTACCGTGGAATTGCCAATCTTACTTTCAATGCAACCGATAGATGTGTTACTGAATATTAAACCGCATGTGAGTCAATTGCAGTTGATAGCTTGTATGGAGTTCTGGCGTTGATTTAACAAAGGGCCAGGGGTCAATCATACTGTAGAATATTTTTTTCTGAGTATAAATAGTGATGACTAATGTTCTTTTCCACAAAACAGACTTGTTTCATCTGTCTTTTTCAATAGATTTTTGAAAAATATATCTTTATTGGCAATTGATGTTGAATGAACTGACAGTTGACTCGGCTCTGAAACTGAATCTCCAAACCTGATATACTGTACAGAAATCAAATGTGATGCAGTATATGTAAAATTATATTTTAAAGGACTACACTGACTTCAAATTATGTCGCCACCACATCTGTTGCTAATGTCATTGCAGTTATCGTTCGAAAACCTCTTAAAACGTTACACCAATGATGTCGTTAGAAAATAACAGCTATCTGAGACTAGTCTGAGAATCCCTATCCCTCTACGCAGCTGGTGGCAGATTCCATTTTCCTCACCAAGCGGGGGATCCCATCTGAAGCATTAAAATGCAGGAAATTGCTGTGTCATTTAAAATAAATTTGGTGGCACCTTCCTCTGTGTGGCCTATAGTTTATCCACAGGGTGAAGAATTCTCGGTGACACAAGGAGATGGGTTTCTTATTAAGCGCATGCTAATGACTTTGTGGTCCTAGCCGCTGGGTTCCTGAGTGGGCCACGGAGAGAGCCGTGAACATTAGCATCCGATACGCTGTGGGACAATGGGGGCTATGGAGGGATGGAGAAAAGGCACTGAAGTATATTAAAGGGAAGAAGGACTTATCTGTTGTCCTTGTGACCCTATTCTATAAACTGGGGTTTTGGGAAATGGCAATGGATCTGACATGGTCAACCAAGGTGGTTGCTAATGACAGTGTACATGTAAGAGAGTTTGTAGCCATTTGACAAGTTCCAAACAAAAAAGCCACTTCTAAATGTTTTTTTGTTTATTGGAAATTTCAATCATCTACAGCCATATGGTTGGTTCAGCTATGTGATTTCACATACAGCCAGCAGAGTGGTAACCATGCTGAGTAGTTAGATGTTCAACTCTGAGGCACTACCTCATCCCCATACTGTTTTTATTTACTTTTCCCATGTTTTGCACACCAGTATCTCTACTTGCACATCGTCATCTGCTAAATTGTAATTACTTCGCTACTATGGCCTATTTATTGCCTACCGCCTCATGCCATTTGCACACACTGCATATAGACTTTTCAAGATGGGGGCTGAAATGCTTTCAAATCAAATTGTATTGGTCACATAGACATGCTTAGCAGATGTTTTTGCGAGTGTAGCGAAATGCTTATGCTTCTAGATCCGACAGTGCAGCAGTATCTAACAGGAAATATCTAACAATTCCACAACAAAACCTAATACACACAATCTAGTAAAGGAATGGGATGAGAATATATAAGTATAAAATATATGGATGAGCAGTGACAGAGCAGCTAAGATGCAATAGATAGTATAGAATAGATAGTGTAGGATACAGTATACAGTATATACATAAGAGATAAGTAATGTGAGATATGTAAACAGTCTTAGTGGCATTATTAAAGTGACTAGTGTTCCATTTATTAAAGTGGCCAATGATATCAAGTCTGTAGGTAGGCAGCCGCCTCTCTGTGCTAGTGATGGCTGTTTAACAATCTGATGACCTTGAGATAGAAGCTGTTTTTCAATCTCTCTGTCCCAGCTTTGATGCACCTGTACTGACCTCGCCTTCTGGATGGAAGCGGGGTGAACAGGCAGTGGCTCGGGTGGTTGTTGTCCTTGATGATCTTTTTTGCCTTCCTGTGACATCAGGTGTTGTAGGTGTCCTGGAGGGCAGGTAGATGCGTTGTGCAGACCGCACCACCCTCTGGAGAGCCCTGCGGTTGTGGGCGGTGCAGTTGCCGTACAAGGCGGTGACACAGCCCGACAGGATGCTCTCGATTGTGCATCTGTAAAAGTTAGTCTGGGCTTTCGGTGACAAGCCACATTTTATTCAGCGGTTGAAGAGGTTGAAGAGGCGCTGTTGTGCTGTTGCGCCTTCACCACACTGTCTGTGTGCGGGGACTGTTTCAGTTTGTCGGTGATATGTACACCGAGGAACATAAAACGTTCCACCTTCTCCACTGCTGTCCCGTTGATGTGGATAGGGGGGTGCTCCCTTTGCTGTTTCCTGAAGTCCACAATCATCTCTTTTGTTTTGCTGACATTGAGAGAGAGGTTATTTTCCTGACACCACAGTCCGAGGGCCCTCACCTCCTCCCTGTAGGCTCTCATCATTGTTGGTAATAAAGCCTACCACTGTTGTGTCGTCTGCAAATTATGATGATTGAGTTGGAGGCGTGCATGGCCACGCAGTCATGGGTGAACAGGGAGTACAGGAGGGCGCTGAGAACTGTAGAGATGTTGTTTCCTACCTTCACCACCTGGGGGCAGCCCGTCAGGAAGTCCAGGACCCAGTTGCACAGGGCGGAGTCAAGATCCAGGGACTCAAGCTTATTGACGAGTTTGTAGGGTACTATGGTGTTGAATGCTGAGTTGTAGTCAATGAACAGCATTTTTACATAGGTATTCCTCTTGTCCAGATGGGATAGGGCAGTGTGCAGTGTGATGGCGATTGTATCGTCTGTGGACCTATTGGGGCGGTAAGCAAATTGAAGTGGGTCTAGGGTGTCAGGTAAGGTGGAGATGATATGATAGTTGACAAGTCTCTCAAAGCACTTCATAAGGACGGAAGTGAGTGCTACGGGGCGATAGTCATTTAGTTCAGTTACCTTGGCTTTCTTCGGAACAGGAACAATGGTGGCCATCTTGAAGCATGTGGGGACAGCAGACTGGGATAGGGATTGATTGAATATGTCCGTAAACACACCTGCCAGCTGGTCTGCGCATGCTCTAAGGACACGGCTAGCGATACCGTCTGGGCCAGTAGCCTTGCGTGGGTTAACACGTTTAAATGTTTTACTCACGTTAGTCACGTTGAAGGAGAGCCCACAGTCTTTGGTAGCGGGCTGTGTCGGTGGCACTGTATTGTCCTCAAAGTGTGCAAAGAAGTTGTTTAATTTGTCTGGTAGCAAGATGTCAATGTGTTGCTTGCAAGGTGGGGTCCCCCCGAACAAAATTTAACTTAGGGCCCCCAAAATGCTAAGGCCGGCTCTGATTGCATGTGTGGGCATGGATGTTGGTACGCAGACTCGCGAGCCACTGCAGCCCCTCATGATGAGTTCAGATTTTTCTGTGGCCCCCACAACCTTCAAAGTTGCCCATCTCTGCATTTAAGAATACTATTTTAGATTGACCTGCTATGATATATTTTGCATCTGTTTAGATGCTGCCATGCATATAATCATTGTTTCACCAATCGTTACTAAATATGCATTACTCCATGCAATGTTTGTGAGCATATCCATGTGTTAAGTCTGCTTGTACTGCAGTTAGAGAGGTCAAATAGTTTGCTTCACAGTTCCAAGTCCTTTACATAGTCTTATGTTCTGGAAGAGAATGTTGAATGTCATAGTAGCAGTGCATTTATCATATCTATTGATGACATTCATCAACACAATACCACCTGATGAACACTGTTCTTCAGATAAAAAATACATATTTCTCAGACTGTTGGACAATGTCAAGCGCAATCAGTGTCGTTGCAGTTATCGGCCTAATCAATCAAAATCATGGCGGAGGGAACAGAATGAAATCCATCGCCTAAGACATTACCATTGAGGTGGGAAAGCAATCGTTTAAGAGCGATTGGCTCCAAGTCTTCCATTTGGAATGTAGAGGCTAGCTTGGTAGGGAACACTGGAGTGCATTACGACATCTATTAGCCATCGAAACAGTTAGGACAGCCTACCAAGCGAGCGGCCGTCGCCTTAGGAACACCACTGAGTTGTTTATTAGAACAGCAGCGTTCCCCATGGCACTTTTGTGTCCCTCTCCCAATGTGGGAATGATGGGAATATGTGTGGATAGACACCACGAGGAACAGTGCAGTGTCGTCGTCACACTTTTGTTCTCTCTCTCTCTCTCTCTGTGTCCTTCTCACTCCCTCCATCTCAATCCCTCTGTCTCTCTCACACCCACTATCTTTCACTCCCCCAGTCTCTCTCTCAGGTTGGGGGCATAAGGGATAGATATGTTTTCTCCCCCCTTTAACACCAGTAAAAAGACTCTCTGTTTGTGATGCAGAGCATGGGTATTGGGCAGAGCACAGGAATATGGCGTGTCTCCCACACACCTCGTACCAGAGGGAGGAGGAGGGAGAAAGGGAGATTTTGCATGCAGGCAGGATTAGCTTAATTAAAGTGTCAGCCTGAGAAAATGGTAGACGTGCCTGGGTTAATGTCTGGGTATAGCACCATGCCTGGCTCATCTTGGCTATGATGAGATATTTGGCTGCAGTATCCAGCTCTATGTTTCCTGGGGTGTCGGGGGGACATAGGCTACTATCCTGCCCGCACATTATAAGGATGCCAATTGTACAACCCCAACAGTCATTTATTTATTACACAGGTGTTCCATCCCAAAGAGCACCCTATTCCCTATATAGTGCACTATTTTTGGGCCCTGGTCAAAAGTAGTGAGCTATCTAGGGAATAGGGTGCCATTTGGGAAGCAGGCCGGGACAGCAAGGTGGAAGCTGCAGGCTAGGTAATTACTTAATGCCATTATGGCCATTTACATTAAGAATTCACATTTAATATCCAGTTGTATTATTGGAACGCAGTTATATAAAGCTTGATTAATAGAGATTACTGTACGTCCAAACCTCTGAGAGCTTTGGTGAATGTTAATGACTGTTATTACACACAGCCAAACCCATTCGCCAAAGGTTGTCATAGCTAGTTCTTACCCTCACTCTGTGCCTAAATTGAAATGCATCGGTGGGAGAGTGCTGTAACCGTGAATTAACACTGAGACTCAATCTGAAATAAAAAAGGTTCAACCCCCACAGCCGCCAAGTAGGGCCCGGTCGTTGAGAAAAGTACAATTTCCTTGCTAGCTAAGTATACATTTGTTCATGGGAGAACTGTTATTTTGCTCCCGAGGCATGGCTCAAAATGAGTACCTTAAGCAGGTCTCACTCTGCTCCACAGCCATCTCCAATAAAAAACATTATAAAAGCCTCAATTTGGAATGGTAAAAGGCTTTTATTTCTAAGAAGGTTTTCTGAGAAATACAACCACACAATTATATAGTTGCTAATTCTGTGGAGCACCCTGTAGAGTGCAGTTGTCATTTTGACAGTTTTGTCTTGGAAATTGTCTGACGTCAATTGCTATGGAACTCTTACTTATTTATTGGAATGTATTGGAACTTATTGATTATTTATTGGAACTGTTACTTGCTCATTTGGAGCTACTCTAGGAAGATGAAGATGTCTCCCTCTGAGATTTAGAGATTTTGTTTTACAAACTTGAAACATACTACCATATCCTTTAGTTTTCTTCTTCAGCTGCCAGCTTTATCTCCCTCTTCTTAATCCAGACTTTACTGCAAACAATATGGCATGATTGTTTACTTTCCATACATTAATAACTATTCTAACACAATTACAAGCTTTATGGGAAACACAACCAATTGGCGATTATGAGTATAAACTGCCGCAATTCACATTTAAAAGGAGATTTTAATAGACTGCAATTCCTTCCCAGCAAGAGCGTATAAAGTGAGTAGTGGCAACTTTTTTTTGTGGGAAATTATTTGTCATTACAGTCTTGAGAAATCCCAGAGGTCCAACTTAGTCAAAGGTGTTTAGTTTGAATTTGAATAATTGGCTCTCCTGTTGAAGGTGCAGACCCCGGCTTCCTGTGATAACGTGAGATAAATCAGTCCCCCTGAGAGAGCGTTGCTTCTAGCTTCACATCTATAGCGCCATACACCGCTACTGCATAAATTAGCTCTGTATTTGAATTAGCAATAGCTGAAATAACAAACTTTGGGGGCTCTAAGGTGCGTCTTTGAATTAATTGTCTTCATCTCAAGTTGACTTAAGCCTGTTTCACAGGGAAATCAACCACAGCGTCAAAATAATGTGTTTACCTTATCTTGTGTGATGGGTGTGGCTTGTAGTATGATGTATATCAGTTATGTCATATGGAAATGAGTTAGGCCTATGATATTACACATTGGAAGTTTCCCTTTGTAAAACATTATTACCTTGATAAACATTTTAATAATGTAACCCTAAATCTGAAATACAGTAACCTTGTTATGTCTCTATTATGAACCTGAAAAACACGTAAATGCTCAAATTCCCCAAACCAAGCTTTTCTGTCCTTGCACTAAACTAGCAGTATCTTAAACTCACGTTTCAATGCAAAGCGGGAAATAAAATGTGTACTGGTCAAGCGATATCTGTGGGAAAGA
The DNA here is from genome assembly GCA_030435695.1 of Brachymystax lenok tsinlingensis. Classification (NCBI taxonomy): domain Eukaryota; kingdom Metazoa; phylum Chordata; class Actinopteri; order Salmoniformes; family Salmonidae; genus Brachymystax; species Brachymystax lenok. The sequence goes on from CM059798.1 coordinate 12,924,004, forward strand.
TATTTATCTAATGGGCTTGTCTTGAGGAATTACTTTTGCAATAAAACATTGCTTATGCACAGACATGTAGTGGGTTCCATGGGAGACGGTTGACCGTTGACGCTAATGTGCTAACAGTTGTGGTAAAGTGCTACTATTCAGAGAGGAGACAGGTCTGAACTCTATGATCGTTCTTCTTCCTATAGACCAATTCATCATAAGAATTATGAGCAGTACTTATATGGCAACGATCATAGTAGCTGAAGTAGCTGAAGTTTTCTGAAGTTTGTTGTGACCGAGTTAAAGAAAAGCAAACCATGGATTACTTTTCCCCCCTGGCCTATAGACTAATCTCAGGGTGAGGAACCAATTAAAATCAAGTTTCAAAATGCGGAACTTCCCCTTTAAGTGCCCCTCAAGCAGTAGTTTGAGCCAGGTTTCTCATAGGACTAAACCAAACCTGCAAGGTGAGCAAAAGCTCTCATCATTGCTGCTTGTCTTAATCCAGCTATACTTCCTCATTTAATTTCAATTTTAGACCAGATAATCCCTATTTTGAAGAAAAATATGTTGGTGTATATTATCATTATTGTATATTATAATATATAGTTTCATTCAGCACAAATATTTAAAGGTTCACTGGAGGAGGAGGAGGAGTAGGAGGCAGAGGAGGATAAAGCTTTTTATCTCTTAAATTCAAAAGTGGCAAATACACAAAACACTTACTGCCCGCGGTTAATGAAAACAAGGGTTCATTGCAAGTTGGCTGCAACCTGCCCTCTGCGCACAATATACAGAAGTCAGACATTAAAGATACAATAGCATCTGGCCAGAGGTGAAATCGCCCGTCATAACAATGCCACAAAGAATGAGTATTCTGGGAGAAAATGGTGATTATACTTAACATTCAAGCAGTCCCTTTTAACCAACTCAATGTGGCAGGCTCTTCAGATTCTATTAAGTGGACAAATGCTAGCACCTAGGCAAATGTAATTTGTGTGTCATGGGAAGCTATTGTGTGAAGCCGTGTGCTGCACAATAGAAAGTCTAATTGCGTGACACTACGTCTCATGACCAGCATTACAATACATCTATAGAGAGATTCATGAATGCGCCATGAGAAAATGTATTAAATGGCTATACGGCAAGAGAATGGGATGATAGTTGGAATATGAGAAAATGTGTCAACTGCCAACATCTACCAATACAGTCCGATCGTCTACCATTCTTCAATATTTTATAAAAAATGTTGACAACATTCTTCATCAACGAACGCAGATGAAGGCTCTGTGTAAACGTTGGTTAAGTGACGCATTGTAGAGTACAATAAAGTGTGATTTATTTGTTGTTGGTACTTTAATAATGAAATGACTCAAATGTTATTAGATACCTGAGGTGAAAATCTTGTGTGAAACCCTTCACTTGATGTGCGTCTTGCTAGAGTAGGAGGTCTACCTGTTGCTATCACGTTCCTCCTTTTAGTTAAGGACCCCTCTCCATGCTCTAATGCTCGAGTCAGCAGTTTGTTTCGTTGAGGTCCCGCCCTCAATGCCAATGCAATGACATGGCACTTGGTTATATCCGGTTGAGGCTGTACCTGACAATGACAGGACCTCTATGGGTGCTATGCAACATCCCCAGTCACCTGCTGCCTGACAAAAAATTGAACCACAATGCCTTGAGAGAGGCTCATGAACAACAGCCCTATGTACTATGTACTGAGAAACACAAAGGCACGTGCACAGTTTTTTACTTTAGTTAACCAGGAGAATATCTTGAGGTAGAGAACATCAACCTTGAAGTCAATGGCTATACGGCAAGACAAAGGAATGATAGCTGTAAAATAAGACAATGTGTCAACTACCAATGTCTAGCAATACAGTCTGATTTTCTACTGTTCTTCAATGGTTTATCCGAAATGGATTTTGACAACATTCTTCATCATTGAACATAGACGAAGGCTCTGTGTCAACCGACATTGGTTACTGTAAATTATGCATTAAAGTGTGTGACTTATTTGAAGTTGTTACATTGTTCAGTGAAACAAAACTTAAATGTCATTAGATCTAATGTTGGGGTTACATCTGGCCCGGGGGTGGTTTGAGTGAAAAAATATATATACAGCACCAGTCAAAAGTACCAGGAAATAGCACATATGGAATCATGTAGTAAGTGTTAAACAAATCCAAAGTTAATTTGTGGAATTTATTTCCTTCTTAATGCATTTGAGCCAATCAGTTGTGTTGTGACAAGGTAGGGGTGGTTTACAGCAGATAGCCCTATTTGGTAAAAGACCAAGTCCATTTTATCAGAAGAACAGCTCAAATAAGCAAAGAGAAATGATAGTCCATCATTACTTTAAGACATAAAGGTCAATCAATCTGTAACTTTTTTGTGCAGTCACAAAAAACATCAAGCGCTATGATGAAACTGGCAGTCATGAGGACCGCCACAGGAAAGGAAGACCCAGAGTTACCTCTGCTAGAGAGGATAAGTTAATTAGAGTTAACTTCTTAGGGAGTGGCTCCCGAGGTGACGGTTTTGGAGAGCCTGGCGTGCCCAAAGTAAAATGCCTCCCATTCAGGCCCAGAAAATAGGATATGCACATATTTAGTACCATTGGATAGGAAACACTCTGAATTTTCCAAAAGTGTTAACCATTTGTCTGTGAGTAAAACAGAACGCATATGGCAGGCGAAACCTCGAGGAATTTCTGTCCTGGAAAAAGTGATTTTGACACATTGCTCATTTGGAACCCCTCCCTCATGAAAATGACCATATAAGGGCATATGAATGCAGTACCCATCGCTTCCTTTAGATGTCAACAGTCTCGAGACAGTGTAAATTTTCATTTTGGATGCTTTAGACTGGCAAACTGGCTCGACCGGAATAGAAAGAGGAGTGGGTGGCCCCGGTGCACAACTGAGCAAGAGGAAAGTACATTAGAGTGTCTAGTTTGAGAAACAGACTCCTCACAAGTCCTCAACTGGCAGCTTCATTATATAGTACCCGCAAAACACCAGTTTCAATGTCAACAGTGAAGATGCTGGCCTTCTAGGCAGAGTGGTAAAGAAAAACCTATATCTCAGACTGGCCAATAAAAAGAAAATGTTAAAATGAACAAAAGAACACAGACACTGGACAGAGGAAGATCGGAAAAAGTGTCATAGACAGATAAATCTAAATTTGAGCTGTTCGAATCACAAAGATCAACATTCGTGAGATGCAGAAAAAATTAAAAGATGCTGGAGGAGTGCTTGACGCCGTCTGTCAAGCATGGTGGAGGCAATGTGATGGTCTGGGGGTGCTTTGGTGGTGGTCAAGTGGGAGAGTTGTATAGGGTAAAAGGGATCTTGAAGAATGAAGGCTATCACTCCATTTTGCAACGCCATGCCATACCCTGTGGATGCGCTTAATTGGAGCCAATTTCCTCCTACAAATTGACAATGACCCAAAGCACAGCTCCAAACTATGCAATAACTATTTTGGGAATATGCAGTCAGCTGGCATTCTGTCTATAATGGAGTGCCAAGCACAGTCACTGGATCTCAACCCTATTAATATGTACACAGTATTATGTACATACAGTGCATTCGGAAAGTATTCAGACCTCTTCCCTTTTTTCACTTTTTGACGTTCTAAAATGTATCAAATAAAAACATTTGTTCATCCATCTACAAACAATACCACATAATGACAAAGCAAAAACAGCTTTTCCTTTTTTTTTTGCAGAAATACATTATTTACATAAGTATTCAGATCCTTTGCTTGTAAGACTCAAAATTGAGCTCAGGTGCATCCTAATTCGATTGATTTGTCTACAACTTGATTGGAGTCCACATGTGGTAAATCCAATTGATTAGACATGATTTGGAAAGGCACACACCTGTCTATATAAGGTCCCACAGTTGACAGTGCATGTCAGAGCAAAAACCAAGCCATGAGGTCAAAGGAATTGTCTGTAGTGTTCTGAGACACGATTGTGTCGAGGCACAGATCTGGGGAAGGGTACCAAAAAATGTCTGCAGCATTGAATGTACCCAAGAACACGGTGGCTTCTATCGTTCATAAATGGAAAAGTTTGGAACCACCAAGACTTCCTAGAGCTGGCCGCCTGGCCTAACTGAGCAATCGGGGGAGAAGGGCCTTGGTCAGGGAGGTGACCAAGAACCAAGTGGTACCCTTGATCGAGCTCTGGAGTTCCTCTGTGGAGATGGGAGAACCTTCCAGAAGGACAACCATATTTGCAGCACTCCACCAATCAGGCCTTTATGGTAGAGTGGGCAGACGGAAGCCACTCCTCAGTAAAAGGCAAATGACAGCCCGCTTGGAGTTTGCCAAAATGCACTTAAAGGACTCACACAATGAGAAAGAAGATTATCTGGTATGATGAAACCAAGATTGAACTCTTTGGCCTGAATGCCAAGCGTCACGTCTGCAGGAAACCTGCCACCATTCCTACGGTGAAGCATGGTGGTGGCAGCATCATGCTGTGGGGACTTTGTTCAGCGGCAGGGACTGGGAGACTAGTCAGGATTGAGGGAAACGATGAACGAAGCAAAATACAGAGGGATCCTAGATAAAAACCTAATCCAGAGCGCTCAGGACCTCAGACTGGTGTGAAAGTTTACCTTCCAAAGGGACAACAACCCTAAGCCACGACAACACAGCCACGACAATACAGGAGTGGCTTTGGGACAAGTCTCTGAATGTCCTTGAGTGGCCCAGCCAGAACTCGCACTTGATCCCGATCGAATATAGCGGGTCAAAAAAAATCATTGGGTACATCCCCGGGGGAACCAGTAACTACACAAAATCTCCATGGGACCACGACACAATGTCCTAAGAATGTCCTAAAAATGTCCTCGGGGACATCCCCGGGAGAAACCGGGAACTAGACAAAATATCCAGGGGACCATGACACAACGTCCCAACAACATCCGAAACATTTCTTCGGGGATGTCCCCGGGACAAACCTGGGAACTAGATTAAGCTCCCTCGGAGAACATTCCCTTGGGACCATCACATGACGTCCTAAGGTCTAGTACAAAATGAACATCCTTAAAAACGTCCTGACATGATCCTCAGTGATGTAATGGGAACTTACAAGGAACTAGACAACGGTCCCAGAGAACATTCCTTTGGGACCATCATGCAACAATCTTAGAACATTCTCAGAACGTCAGAGGGATAATGTCGCGCAATAGGAACGTCGCTGAATGTCCTCAGGACTTCTCCTGTTTGCTTGGGAGATTAGATGCAGCCGTTTTTGTCACCAGGCAGGCCAAAACTCCATCCCACCAACACAGGCTGAAATTTCAGGCAGTCTTTTCAAAATATCTCTTACACTAAAAGGGCATTATCATAATTTCACTGTATTATTCCAACCTCATAGCATGGATATATATATAAAACACAAGAAAATTGTGTTTTAGACTGCAATGGGCCTTTAACAGTTCAAATATCCAAGCAGTCCACAGGTAGCTGTCAGTACCTGAAGTTCTTTATTTTAATTTTGTTTTAAATAGGCAAGTCAGTTAAGAACAAATTCTTATTTACAATGACGGCCTACACCGGCAAAACCCAGAAGACGCTGGGCCAATTGTGCGCCACCCTATAGGACTCCCAATCAGGATGTCTGTAGTGACGCCTCAAGCACTGAGATGCAGTATCTTAGACCGCTGCGCCATTCAGGAGCCCCCCTGGTATAGAATAGCAAAGATTTTATATATTATTTAGTCTAGGCAAACACTACATGACATCACCTGTGATAAGAACAAGCTTCAACAAGAGCATCATTTAATTGAGTCTTTAATATTAGTAGGTAGAGTAAAAATGGTAGAGTAAAAATGCTTCTAATACATAACATAGATAGTGGAGTAGTTGTACTATATTAATCTATTGAGTTTGCTGACTACATATTTGAAACGGTCCTTTAATTGAACATTTAATATGGGATAAATTCCATTATCGGGTATTCCATTTCTGTACTTCATTTTCAATAAGTTTGCAAACATTTCAAAAAACATGTTTTCACTTTGTTATTATTAGGTATTGCGTGTAGATTTCTTTTTTTATTTAATACATTTTTGAATTCAGTGCTTCCGCGTAAGGTGTGCGTTGCTACCGAACCGAAACAAAAAGTGGGAATAAAGTCAATACAATTTTACTCACTTTTTGAATGAAGTTACTGGGTATAAACATATCACATCATCATCACACAATTCACTGGCGACACTAAATCTGTTTAGTAGAGGTTCAGAGATCGGAGCATATCTCCCTGTCAAGCATATTCCACGTGTTACCATGATGTGCAGTGCATGCACGCGCGTTAATTTTGCAGCGCAGATGGCTTGACCAATCATTTTTCTTTGCAGGATAGGTTGTCACAGAATATGATAGTCGCAGGATTTAGAATGCATCTATAATTTTTTTCTCAAGGATTATTCTGAGGGTCTCTATATAAAGGTTGCTGGCCCCTGCTAATCATCAGTTGGGGGGAAGAGAGAAGGTAGGTGGCCCACGTGGGTAACTGGGGGGCCCTGCCTTGATTGGGCAACTGCATAATAAATAAATGTGACTGGTCAATTGCGTGAGTCAGGGGCTTGGCCCAAGCCTATAGGGGGCTTAAGAGGCAATTATCATTTTTATCCAACCAACCACAGGAGCCTGCTCTCAATGTTAAAAATACAACAGAGAGCATATTTTAGCCACAGAGGATCTATAGTTTATAAAAAATAACTGTCGATTAAGTTTTATCACAAGCACATACAGGTATCTGCCAAAATTGTTGTTTACTCAAGTGTTTCCTTTATTTTGGCAGTTACCGGTATGCCTACAGTAAGGAAGGCCTCAGTTTTGGCAGCATGCACCCCAAATATAGGCTACAGATTGTTGGGTTGTAGCCATATAGACATGTAATCCATAGATGGGTTTTGTAACCTCTTACCCTGGAAATTTGACTGTTAAAGTCATGGGTACGCTATAGGTATAGTGACATGGGCGTACCCTGCCATCCAGAAGCTCTATACCAGGCGGTGTCAGAGGAAGGCCCTAAAAATTGTCAAAGACTCCAGCCACCCTAGTCATAGACTGTTCTCTCTGCTACTGCATGACAAGCGCCAAGTATAGGTCCAAAAGGCTTCGAAACAGCTTCTACCCCCAAGCCATGAGACTCTTGAACAGCTAATCAAATGGCTACCCAGACTATTTGCATTGCCCCCTTCTACACTGCTGCTACTATCTTTTATTATTGCTGCATAGTCACTTTAATATCTCTACCGACATGTACATATTAAGTCAATTACCTCGACACCGGTGCCCCTGCACATTGACTCTGTATCGGTACCCGTTGTATATACAGTGGCTTGCGAAAGTATTCACCCCCTCTTGGCATTTTTCCTTACAACCTGGAATTAAAATAGATTTTTGGGGGGGTTGTATCATTTGATTTACACAACATGCCTACCACTTTGAAGATGCAAAATATTTTTTGGGGTGAAAAAAACAAGAAATTAGACACAAAACAGAACTTGAACTTGATCCCCCAAAGTCATTGGCATCCTTACTGCAGGAATGTCCAGCAGAGCTGTGGTCAGAGAATGTTATGTTAATCTACCATAAGGCGCCTCTAACGTTGTTTTAGAGAATTTGGTAGTACGTCCAACTGGCCTCACAACCGCAGACCATGTAACCATGTCAGCCCGGAACCTCTACATCCAGCTTCTTCACCTGTGGAATTGTCTGAGACCAGCCACCCGGACAGCTAATGAAACAGGAGTATTTCTGTCTGTAATAAAGCCCTTTCGCGGGGAAAAACGTATTGCTGAGCCTCATGGCTGGGCATGGTTACCCAGTGGGTGGGCCTGGCTCCCAAGTGGGTAGGCCTATGCCCTCCCAGGCCTGCCCATGGCTGTGCCCCTGCTCAGTCATGTGAAATCCATAGATTAGGGCCTAATTTATTTATTTCAATTGACTGATTACCTTATATGAACTGTAACTCAGTAAAACCGTTGACATTGTTGCATGTTGCATTTATATTTTTGTTCAGTATAGTTAAGGACACCTGTCCATTCTCAAATGGTAGTCTGCAGTTTTTTTTTCAATGAGGTCCTGCCCTCAATGCCTCCTCAATCACATGGCAACTGGTTACATCTGGCTGAGGCTGTACCTGACAATGACAGGACCTCTATGGGTGCTATGCCACATCCCCAGTCACCTGCTGCCCGACAATTTTTTTTACTGCAATGTCTTGAGAGAGGCTCATGAATAACAGCCCTATGTACTATGTACTGAGAAACACAAAAGCACGTGCATGTGTACAGTTTTTTACTTTCATTAACCAGGAGAATATCTTGATTTTGAGAACTGATGACAACAGACAGATTGGATCAGAATTACAGCTGCTTGAAAAGACTGAGGATGACATGGTGTAATCTAGAGGGGAAAATGGCAGACACTATTATATTAAATGTGAATATCCATCCAATTGAATGACCTGTATTTTGATTTTGATAGCCTCCACTTTAAATTAAGTTGATCTAACATTGTTGTTACATGGAACTTTGGAAATAACTTCATAATTGACAGTTAGGCCTACTTATCTTAATATTATACATGCCTGTGCTTTCAAATAACAAAAAGAACAACACATCATATATAACCTCACCATAATGTGCTTCCTATACTCAGCATTGAAAATAAACACTCCAGGAATTATGTATTAAAACTTCCCAGCTGTCTCATAATACGTCAAGCCCACATTGTGAGCGGTAAATACACAAATTAGACTTAATTTATGTTGATAGAAGAGAGTGGGAGCAACTGGTAAATACTAAGTACGAGCATAGCCAATGTTTGGGGAAGAGAGCACATCTCTGAGTTGGCAGAGCCATGCGTGGGATGGATTAGTGTCTTCGTGTTTATTTCGCTTTAATAGGATTTGATTTTATAGATTTTTTTGGCAATCCCCCTCCTCCAAACTCATAATTTGAGAATGGCTGGATAAATAATGTGGATTAAGAGTGTCGTCTTAACAAGATGGCCACCGTGTTGCTTCAGGAAGATATTAGACTAGAATGTCTCCAAACTATTGAAAACAAGATGTTCTTTATAAATGGGGATTTGGGAAAAAGAGCTAGTTCTTTCATCTGAAAAGTATTCTTCACAAATGTTGGAGTGGTCTTCATTTTTGGATGACTAACACAAAAGGAATATCAGATGGGATGGTGGGAAGTAGAGTAATTATCGCTGACAATAGGAATTCTAAGTGATGTCAGCTTAATTGAACACTGTAAAGACTACAGTAGCAATCCCACCCAGATATTGGATATTACAGTAAAGTCCCAGTTCAGACCAAAATAACATTTCTATTGTTTTATGAACTAGTGCCGTGACTAAAACAACAGATGTTGAACTCATGTAGCTACACATGTAGCTACAGTATGTGCATGCCGAACAGCAACTCTAGAAATACAAAAAATATGACATCTCAATGTATCAAGATGGAGACATTGCATATTGTTTTTGTTGTCCTACTGCTATATTGGGGTCACATGTCCTGTAGCTATTTCTCACTGGGCGGTGCCAAAAATGTGTCTGTCTTCCCATATTTATGGGTGGATCGCAGGAAGTCAGTCACATTCTATCAAATAATGCCAATTTGCATGTGACATTGTCATATGAAAATCTTATCACAATAGCACAGTCCCCCTTAAAAAAAATACACAAGCATATGAGAGAGGTACACAATTATGAATTATGGGAAATCTGAATTATGAACAAATCATGTCAGCTTCTTCAATGTCACTTGGAGATAGTTTTTCCTGTCTAACGCAGATGTATACTAATGATTCGTTTTCAGTGAGCTTTGAAACACATTACATGAGTCATATAACAAGGTATAAAACCTCCCAACCTGGCACAGGAAAATAATGAGGCAACAAATCTAGAAGGCCCTGCAGAGGAGCAGTCATTTTGATCATATGTTTTCATGCTCATTGAATGAACATCACATTGAAAAAGGAATGTATTACCTTTTGTTAATGCAACTTGTCATACTGCATAGCATTGGTACCAAATGGGGTGATGCTTAATATAAAGGGATGCACATATTGTAAAAACAACTAAACATCCATTCATCATACGTAACTCAATTTGTACCTATGAATAATTCACATAAAGTGCACATATGGATGAATGTTCATTTGTATGTGAGATATTTGAAAAAATTACAAAGCATTCACCCCGCCTTTGTTTTGGTAAAAAGCTGAGAGATGGGCCTGGAAATATTGAACCACTCTGAAATTCATAGACAGAGCTGTGGATGCAATGACTGACCATGCATGATATCAAAATTATAGTTTTAACCATGTTTTGAGGCTACACAGTGTTTGTTTCCATTTACAATGTTTCGAAACATTGGAGTTAAACAGGCTTATATTTTGGGTTATTTATTTATTTAACCGTTATTTAACTGGGCAACAAATTCTTATTTACAATGACGGCCTACAAAATTTTTAAAATGATGGGTTGTGACGGGGTACGACAGTTGAACTAAGCTCATAAGGTGTTTATAAGTTAAATTATTCAAGAATCAATGGGTATATATCATTCATTTATAAGTTCAATAATGGATGTAGCAATTAAGGATTCTAGCTTTAAGTTAACCATGTAAACTTGCTGCGTGTCTTTGAGTTTAAGAATACATTTTTGCAGGTTATGTGTATGTACAGTGTCAGCTTAGATGAAACATTATTTAGCACACAGGGTAACAGACACAAAACTTATTTATTTGGCTGCCAGATGTTCACATTATCTTCTTATGCAAACATACCCAAACTCTCCCTACGAGAAGATGTTGACAGACTGCTATCATTGCATTGAGCTACACAGTTTAAATATTCCACAAATGATTTGTGGACGATGAGGCAAGCCTCTAAGGATTCCCACAAAAAATATATATATCCAGAGACAGTTTCTCATGCTTTGAGGAGTGAGAGGCAGGGTTGTTTTAGTGGATCGAGGTTTGGCCTTTGTCAGCACACTTTCTTCCACAAATTACACAGAGGTGATAATGTTTTGAATTGAAACATCTCCTTTGCCGTTTGAAGTGGCAGTCCCCAACACCCTCAACTTGGCAGCCATTTTATGGTAGCCATTAAACCCTGAAGTGTTTTGAGTTGTTAACATGATCGAGGCTTAGACAGAAAAGCCACAATTTAGCTGTTCACAGGGACCCAGTGACATATCATGACAATTGCCATTTTACTTTTTAATAAATGGAAAATTCCCAAGAGCCAGTGGCACAGATTAGTTTTGGACAGAGTGCAGATACAAGAGCTCTAGGCATCGTCTAAACTGTAAGTTTATGATATATATATTTCTTCCCCTAATATCACAAGGCAGCAAGCGAGCTTCCCGTGGACTTTCAAACTTTTGTTATATTTTCCCCTTATCTGTAGTAATTCCACTGACAGCCTGCAGATACATTCAGAGCTGTCTGGGCTGGCTGCAATGACAGCTCCCGGAAATCCTCAGTGGCAAAGAAACTCCACTTTTCTTACTGTAGCTCTGAAGCTACATACCGATTTTAGATATTTTGTTCTAACACTGGACTATCACTAGGTGATGTTACAGAATGTAGTTGGTGAAATATATATAATTGCTATAGTTACTTGTTAAAGCTAGACAACGCAAGGCTTTAACACAGAACTTGACGTGACTTAATAGGGGAAGAGAAGAGAATGAATGGGTGTTTTTCAGGCCATTTACTACAGTGTCTCCTGGTCCAGAGAAAGAAAATCACCCACTATGTAATATGTCAAACCTGCACTCAGGAGCCATCACAATCCTTGTGATAGAGCTGTTTCACTTCTGACTTTCAAAAACTTTCCCAGACATCATAACTCAACCATTATTTTCAGACTTGAGGGAGAGATGTCCATTGGGGGTAATGTCATATCCCTTACTGAAAATACAGGCTCCTGGCAAACAGTTGTGGCAAACCATTGGCCAATTTTCCACAAATTTGCGGGAAGCTCATATTTTCATATGCAAATTTGTTTTGTGGCAAACTATTGCGGCAAATTTGTGGCGGCATGTGTACTTCTGTCAAACAAATCTGGGAAACTTGTTTAAAAACATTCTAATGTTTGCTGCAAATTTGCTGCAAACTCAGTATGAATATGCGAATTAGATCAGGTTTTTGGTTACTGTGTGATAAACAACATTGAAATGTTGTATCTACATAAACCAAATCACATAGAGAAAACACATACTAAATGTACTAAATATACTAAACAACATGTATTCATTGTCTTAACAGATCAGAATAAATCCAATACAACTTGAAATCATCAGAATGGTAATGAATAAAAGAGCAATATTCCCCAAATAAATTGTTTATTTATGTAGCTACAACATTTACATGAGAGAAAAGTGAACACTGTGGGGATGTTGACCTTAGAATGTTTAAAGGGGAAACTACAGAATTTACATGAGCCAAGTGGCAACTGAGCAAAAGCTTTCAACCAATGGCAGTTTACAAGAGGATTAGCAAAATATAAATAATTAAAACTAAATCAAACCCAGTTCAAAATTATTGCCTTTTGTCCTAATCAGAACACACAAAACCAACAAAATTATCATATTGGAAACAATTACTGAAAACGTGTTCTATTTTGGCATCTTAAAAGGTAGACTCAGTGGCTAATGCGTAGGTTTAGCTTTGGTAAAGCAAGGACAGCTGTTACAAAGTTGCCTTGATGTTGCTATGCTTCTCACTGAAACTGGCATTCTATATATTTTTCAGCAAAGAAACAATGTTTCTGTTTTGTATAAATGCAACTAAATCGACCTTTAAATGTGTGGCCAACTGTTCCTAGAGAGCCAGCGTATACAAGACTTTTCTCCAGCCAAGCCTCAACACAATTGATTCAAACTAATCAACTAATTATGATCTTCAATCTAGACTGGGGACTTCAACATTAAGAACAGTTGTCTACTAGTTGTCTCTTCTTCATGACTCAGGTGTATAAGGCTTGGGTGGAAGAAAAGCAACAAAATGTAGAAATGCCTAATATGGTAATTTTTTTCTCCAAAAGTCATTATTGTTAACTTATACCTTAAAGACATGCATGCAAGAAACCTTGAACTGGTGCACACTATCTTCCTCTTTCCTCAGATTGAAAGCCTCAACCTGTATTTTTACCTTGTAACTGATTGCTTCTAGAAAGAGAGAAGGAACAACAACACATGATCAAGATGAGCTAGTTACTAGTTTAAAGCAATGAAAGATCTAATTGTTACAAAGAATGAACGTATAGACTACATTTATGAGAATAATACATGCTTTACCTTATCAAGCTTGAAGACGGTACACTAACTGATCACCCAATAAAGTGTTATGAGTGAATGCACAAAAACTTATTTCCAGGGTGTTGATGCATCCTCCTCCCAATACAGCCTCTTCCAACACCATGGGTAGGGGAAGGGTATCCATCTGCAAAAGTGAAGTTTGGCTTTGATGTCAAGTCAGCTCATATTGTTGCTACCTTAGCTGTTGTGCTAGCTAACATGCTACTGAACACTAACAACAGCAAATTGACATGGTATTAAAAGGCGGAAATTTATTCACCTAAAAATGTAAGTGTTTAGGAACAAATCATTAGTTAGCTAGCTAGCTATTGCATTAACTGTGCAAAAATATAATAGCTAATGTTAGCTAGCTAGCTAAGCACTAGCCAGACAAGGGCGCTGACAGATCGAAACTGGTATTGCAGTGCCTTAAGGTTCCACTGTACTTGAGGTCACCTTAGCTCAACTAGGATATTGCCAGAAGTACTTTGACTACTTAGAACTAGGGGATATATCCTCTCAAAAGCCAAGATGAGGCACTCACTTGAGACACACACACACACAAACACACACACTGGAGGCAGCTAGAGGGATGACCCTCTCCCATGCACCAGTAACCCTAATGGCAGTCCTGTCAGCATCCCTTAGCCTCTTCTCAGACTTCACCTTAACTCCCTCCCTCCTCCTTATCATCCCCCCTTTCCCTCCCTTATCCAGAGCTGTCTTGCTTGCAATTTAGTTTCCCCTGGTCCCCATGCTGAGAAAAGAGCAGTGTCAAGACACAACCTCAACAGCTCCCTAATGGCTACATTCAAGTGAAAGAGCTGCAACCAAAGTACTCTGTTGTGTGCATATCAACAAAAAGTAATTGCTTGAGATAATGATACTGCTATCATCCCAACAAGCTAGTTCAGTACAGCTTTTAGCTTGACCGGTATAATTACCGTTGTCGTTAACATCACATTGCAGTTGGTGGGGAATTGAGGGCACTGAAATTGAGTTGATTATAAAAGCACATATAACACTTCTAATAGTGATTATTAAGGGTAGGTGAAGGAAACGTTCTTTCACTAATTGATACAAGCAACCACATTTCAATGACACCTAGCATTTCAGTCCAACAAATTCAAGGATTTCTTTTGTCCCAACGCTGGAAGAAACACACCAAATAGCAGTGTAAATGTTTGTCAAAGTTTTTTGGCAAGCCAATTCTACAAAAAAAGGCAAATGAAATGCATTCAGTTGACTGTAATTAAAGTTCTTTATCTATTAAATGGGAAGATAATGACTAGAACAGCAGATTGTCTGCAAAGTTGTTGTTTTTGTTTTGTGTTGAATGGACAGTAAAATATACTGTAGTAAGTGGCATTTAATAATGAGATTACTTTTTCTGGAAAGTAATTATGTAATTGTAAATGGAAAAATGTCTAATTTGTGTCTTACAAATGCAATAAAATGTTCTTTAAATGTCACAAAACTAGAGACCAAATCAAATCAAATCAATCATCAAATCACATTTTATTGGTCACATACACATGGTTAGCAGATGTTAATGTGAGTGTAGCGAAATGGTTGATATGTAAGATATGTAAACATTATTAAAGTGGCATTATTTAAAGTGGCATTGTTTAAAGTGACTAGAGATTCATTAGTTAAAGTGACCAGTGATTGGGTCTCAGTGTAGATATTTTTGGCCTTCCTGTGACATCGGGTGCTGTAGGTGTCATGGAGGGTAGGTAGTTTGCCCTCGGTGATGCGTTGTGCAGACCGCACCACTCTCTGGAGAGCCTTGCGGTTGAGGGCGGTGCAGTTGCCGTACCAGGCGGTGATACAGCCCGACAGGATGCTCTCAATTGTTCACCTGTAAAAGTTAGTGAGGGTTTTCGGTGACAAGCCACATTTTCCTGAGGTTGAAGAGGCGCTGTTGCGCCTTATTCATCCCACTGTCTGTGTGTGTGGACCATTTCAGTTTGTCTGTGATGTGTACGCCGAGGAACTTAAGGCTAGGCGTCTCTCTAGCGGGACAACTTCCGGTGAAACTGGAAGGCGTGCAATTCAATTAAATCATGATACAAACTATGGATATTAAACATTTATGTACATGTTTTATATCGGTTAAAATCTTAAATTCTTGTTAATCTAACATATTTACAGTAGGTTTTACAGCGAAAGAATGTCATGCGATTGTTTGAGGACGGCGCCCCACACCAAAATATTTTTCTACTGGCACAGGTTTCATACATACACAAATAGCGATTAAATATTCACTTTTTGAAAATCTTCCTCTGATTTGTCATCCAAAGGGTCCCAGCTACAACATGAAGTGTCGTTTTGTTAGATAAAATCCTTCATTATATCCCAAAAAGTCAGTTTAGGTGGCGCCATCGATTTGAGTAATCCACTCGTTCAACATGCAGAGAAAGGAATCCAACAAGCTACCGCTAAACTTTGTTAATACAAGTCAAAATATGCTTCTATTTAAATCTCAGATACACTAAAATGTAATTAAACTATAATATTTAATACAGAAAGAAGTTGTTCAATAGGAAAACGATATTAGCAGGTGCGTGTCCTCTTTGTCACGTGCGCATACACGATATTCTGTGTCCCTGTACTAAAACTCATTATTCTTCCTCAATTTGGAAGAAACAAGCCTTAAACCTTGAACAAAGACTACTGACTCCCAGTGGAAGCCATAGGATTTGCATACTGGGAACTAGATTACATGTTTTACCTATACCTTCCATTGGAAGAGCATGGAACCCCAAATATTTACGGCTTGTTTTTCTTTGGATTTTCTCCTACCATATCTATTGTGTTATAATCTCCTACAATATTTTTACATTTCTACAAACCAGAGTGTTTTCTTTTCTGTCACGATCTTCTGACGGGACAGACCAAGGCGCAGAGAGGCATCCAGTATACATGTTTATTTAAGAAAACGAAACTCACGTAACTGGGCAAAATAACAAAAATGAACAAAGATCGTAACACATACATAGACTGACACCACAACGAAGCTATGTCTAAACAATAACCCACAAACTTAAAGTGAAACCTACAAACATATATATGGTTCCCAATTAGAGACAACGACACACAGCTGCCTCTAATTGGGAACCATTACCCCAACATAGATCTATAACACCTAGAACTGAAAAACCCTACACCAAAAACGAAACCAAAACACTCCAGCCTGTCATCTCAGGCCTGGACGTGACAGTACCCCCCCAAAGGCGCAGACTCCGACCGCGCCACCCAAAAGTCCATGGGGGGGTCTTCGGGTGGTTTTTTCTTGTCCCAGGTGGCGGCTCCGGTGCTGGCCGTGCTGGTCCGAAGTCACGCACCGGAGGCCCTGGGCCATTTGCAGGACTGGGGACCCTCACTGGCGGCCCCGGGCTGGGGACCCTCTCTGGCGGCGCCGGGCTGGGGACCCTCTCTGGCGGCCCCGGGCTGGGGACCCTCTCTGGCGGCCCCGGGCTGGGGACCCTCACTGGCGACCCCGGACTGGGGACCCTCACTGGCGGCTCCGGACTGGGGACCCTCTTTGGCACTCTGGTGCGGGGAGCAGGAACCGGCCGAACTGGGCTCGTAACGCGCACTCTGGTGCGGGGAGCGGGAACCGGCTGTACTGGGCTCGTGACGCGCACTATGGTGCGGGGAGCGGGAAACAGCCGTACTGGGCTCGTGACGCGCACTCTGGTGCGGGGAGTGGGAACCGGACGTGCTGGGTTCCCGACGGGTACAGGGATCCTGGAGCGTGGAGCAGGGACAGGACGTGCTGGACTCTCTAAGCGCACGGGGAGCCTGGTGCGCGGAGCCGGAACAGGACGTGCTGGACTCTCTAAGTGCACGGGGAGCCTGGTGCGCGGAGCCGGAACAGGACGTGCTGGACTCTCTAAGCGCACAGGGAGCCTGGTGCGCGGAGCCGGAACAGGACGTGCTGGACTCTCTAAGCACACGGGGAGCCTGGTGCGCGGCGCCGGAACCGGACGTACTGAATCCACTACATGCACAGGAGACCTGATGCGTATAGCCGACACCCCTCTCCCAGGTTGTTCACTCACCCTGGCTACACCGATGACGGGAGCTGGAATGTCGTGCACCGGGCTGTGCGCGCGGACCGGAGACACAGCACGCAGAGCCGGCGCAGGATACTTCGGTCCCATCAGGCGCACTGGAGACCTGGCACGCAGAGCCTGCACCACCCTTCCAGGCTGCACACTCACCCTAGCCCGACAGATGAGTGGCGTTGGAATTTCGCGCACTGGGCTGTGGACACGCATCGAGAAACCGTGCGCAAAACTGCATAGCACGGTGTCCTTTCCGTGCGACGCTCTCCCCAACGCTCTCTCCACAAAGCACGAGGAGTTGGCTCAGGAGTCCCTCCTGAACCGGCCAACCTCCTCGTGTGCCCCCCCAAAAAAGTTTTTTGGGGCTGCCTTTCGGGCTTCCGTGCCAGGCGAGTTCAAACAAACTTTTCTCTCTCCCTGGAGCGACGATAATCCTTCGGCTGAGACCATGGTCCTTTCCCCTCCAAAATCTCATCCCATGTCCAAGATCCCTTGCCATCTAAAATCTCCTCCCAAGTCCAATGTTCCCAAGTCTCTCGCTGCTTGGTCTTCGTATGGTGGGTTATTCTGTCACGATCTTCTGACGGGACAGACCAAGGCGCAGCGAGGCATCCAGTATACATGTTTATTTAAGAAAACGAAACTCACGTAACTGGGCAAAATAACAAAAATGAACAAAGATCGTAACACATACATAGACTGACACCACAACGAAGCTATGTCTAAACAATAACCCACAAACCTAAAGTGAAACCTACAAACATATATATGGTTCCCAATTAGAGACAACAACACACAGCTGCCTCTAATTGGGAACCATTACCCCAACATAGATCTATAACACCTAGAACTGAAAAACCCTACACCAAAAACAAAACCAAAACACTCCAGCCTGTCATCTCAGGCCTGGACTTGACATTTTCAATGGTACCAATTATATGCATATCCTGGCTACGGGGCCTGAGCAACAAGCAGTTTACTTTGGGCAAGTCAGTCAGGCGGAAATTTAGAAAAATAGACCCTAGCCTGAAGAAGTTTAAAAACTTTCCACCTTCTCCACTGCTATCCCTTCGATGTGGATAGGGGGGTGCTTCCTCTGCTGTTTCCTGATGTTGTTTTAATATATCCACATAATTTTCTTTCCTCATGCTGCCATCCATTTTGTGAAGTGCACCAGTCCCTCCTGCAGCAAAGCAACCCCACAACATGAAGCTGTGGGGTTGCTTCACGGTTGGGATGGTGTTCTTCGGCTTGCAAGCCTCCCCCTTTTTCCTCCAAACATAACGATGGTCATTATGGCCAAACAGCTCTATTTTTGTTTCATCAGACCAGAGGACATTTCTCCAAAAAGTACGATCTTTGTCCCCATGTGCAGTTGCAAACCGTAGTCTGGCTTTTTTATGGCGGTTTTGGAGCAATGGCTTCTTTCTTGCTTAGCTGCCTTTCAGGTTATGTCGATATAGGACTCGTTTTACTGTGGACATAGATACTTTTGTACCTGTTTCCTCCAGCATCTTCACAAGGTCCTTTGCTGTTGTTCTGGGATTGATTTGCAGTTTTCGGACCAAAGTACGTTCATCTCTAGGAGACAGAACGCGTCTCCTTCCTGAGCTGTATGACGGCTGCGTGGTCCCATGGTGTTTATAATTGCGTACTATTGTTTGTACAGATGAACGTGGTACCTTCAGGCATTTGGAAATTGCTCAAGGATGATCAAGGATCATCAAGGATGAACCAGACTTGTGGAGGTCTACCTTTTCTTTTCTGAGATCTTGGCTGATTTATTTTGATTTTCCCATGTCAAGCAAAGAGGCACTGAGTTTGAAGGTAGGCCTTGAAATACATCCACAGGTACACCTCCAATTGACTCAAATGATGTCAATTAGCAGCTTCTAAAGCCATGACATAATTTTCTGGAATTTTCCAAGCTGTTTAAAGGCACAGTCAACTTGGTGTATGTAAACTTCTGACCCACTGAAATTGTGATACAGTGAATTATAAGTTAAATAATCTATCTGTAAACAATTGTATGAACAATGACTTGTGGCATGCACAAAGTAGATGTCCTAACCGACTTGCCAAAACTATAGTTTGTTAACAAGAAATGTGTGGAGTGGATGAAAAACAAGTTTTAATGACTCCAACCTAAGTGTATGTAAACTTCCGACTTCAACTGTACATTTCTGTGTGGTACAGATCAGGGACCCATTATGAAATTCCGTTACTGCAATTCCGTTACCGTGAGTAAATCCACTTCACTTACTGTAGTTCGATAACCAAAATAGATTTTTTCAAAGTCAAGGTGTCATGTCATAGCTGTCACCCCATTCTTTCTGCAGACATCTTTGATATTTAAGTGTTTTTGGAAAATGTGGTCACATAAAAAACTGGGAAAGATTTTACTGAAATTCTGTTGCCAAACTTTTCATCGGCATAGGTCTTCTTTCAGTGTAAATTGTTAAAAATAGCCGTTGTGCATAGTTTGAAATCAATGGTTTTTGCTTGGCATAAATTTAAAGTGAAGAATCTGAATCTCAGTGCAATTCCTGGAATTGCCCACAATGAATTGAGGAATGACCTACCATACTAGTCTCGAAGACATGTTGATATAGTATTCAAAATGACGTACCACCTCAAACAGCTAATGGGTATGTTATATTAATGTTCGCACCCCAAAATAGCTTGATTAGTTGGAGCTCGTTCGTTGATTAGTGTACATTGATTGAATTATTGAAGGATAGATACTCAAACTTCCATCTAATAAGTGTGGTTTTATTCATTCAGGTATAAAAATAGAACTGGACCATTTACGTGATATATAGTATTTTGGACCACATTCAGCAATCGTGGTATTAGAAAAAGTCTCTTAAAACACCATTGGGGAGTTGATTGATGGGGTATCGCAAGAAAATACATCTGCCATCCTGTGACTTTTATTGCTTTTATTGTTGCCAAAACATATGGTCGCCATTAGCACGAAAACCACTGGGTTTCATTAAAAAAAAAGCTGGGAGCAGCTGCAGTCTGCACGAGGGACTCGGCGAAGGTGGATGTTGAGGGGGCCAAATTCATAGCGGAAACCAGGCATCCTGCCCTATGATGTCATGCTCTTATTGACTCCACGGGTAGCAAGTGGAAGGATACAGAAGGTCTGTATGTCAACCCTCACTGTTATTTGAAGTGATACATGCTTCGGAGCGCACCATGATCGCACAGTCGAGGAATTGGAGACTAGTAGAAGGGGTCAAAAGGCTCAGTTCTCAGAAAACAACTAGACACTGAACCTTCTGAATGGGCTCTTGTTACACTCTGATATGGTGTAGCTTGGAGTAGTTAGGTCTATATCTCTGCCTTTTGAGAGGAGCTGGCTACTGTACCTGTAGACTTCCATCAATTGCGCTAAGCTAACGATTATGCTAACTTCAATTATCTCCAAACTGCACCCAGAGACATAAAAATGGTATCCATAAGTTCATCTGACTCCGGGTAAGTAGAAAAACGACCTACATCTTGAAATCTCGCAGTATCCCCTTAAGTACCTGCAAGGATCTCACTGTTTGCTCCACTTTAAGAGCTATTTCTCTCCCCGGGGTATGGCATTAAGCAGTATTGAGACTGATGTTAGGTCACTGCCTTGACTTTAATGCCATGTTGAGAGGGATTAAGGGAAATAAATAGCCACCCCCCCACTAACTCAACACCGAAACAGAATGAATTCATTGTGTGTGTCTGTATGTCTGTGTCTGTCTGTGTTTGCAAGCACATGCATGTAGGTGTGTGTGCAAACTCTCGCCACCGAAAACACACAAGGTGTCTGCTTGTAACTGATGAAGTGTTACACGAAATTGCACACGCTCTTCAGATTCCCTGACGTATAAAAACACCTGTAAGCAGGCTGACGAAGAGCAAAAGGACAAATGTTAACTTTTCCCCCGAATACTCTAGTTAGCGTGGGAAGGGAAACAGTTCAACATGTGTTTTCCCATACCGTCACAACTACATTGTGTACATTAGTGAAGGCTGGATTGTCTTCTGGGGATTGCAAAAATGGGGTAATCATGCTTTGCCTGAGGAGCGGGGCGTGATGGAGGACGTGTGTAGTATGCAGTGGGAGTCGGGGAACAGTGAGGAATACAGCTGCTCTACGTCCCTTTATACATTATAAACATCGATGGGTACAATGGAGGAAGAGGAGGAGGAGGAAAGGGGATGTTGCTCTTCCTCATCATGTACTAGGTAATCCAATGATTTACTACTTAACAACATGATTCATGTGCTGCTGCCCATGAAGATGATCTCACTAATTGGCAGGTGGTTTGGACAGTCTATCTTATCAAAGGGAGGCTGCTGGCACTGTTTGTTTGCACTACTTGCAGTACTTACTAGGTGATTTAAGCAACCTATAAACCTATTTGTTTATTTGTGAAAACTTGAATTTGTAAATACTGCAAATGGATGTCGTGCTGCCTGTTTAGCGAGTACAACTTTCTCCTTATACGGCTCCACAGGAGGTTTGTGGTACCTAAATCAGGAAGGACGGGCTCGTGGTAATGGCTGGAGCAAAATAAGTGGAATGGTTAAAATACTTCAAACACATGGTTTGATGCCATTCCATTCGCGCCGTTCCAGTCATTATTATGAGCCGTCCTCCCCTCAGCAGCCTCCACCATACGGCTCATACCAAGGATCGAACCCACAACCTCTGCCCTGCTAACACACATGATCAACCTCCTGAAGCAGTCACACCCACAAAAAGCTAGCTATTCGGCAGCGCAAGTGTAACATTTGATTTGATTTGATTTGAAGTGGAGACACCAGGCTGAGGTGTGATTTTCACAGATCCCCAACTGCGACTCAAACAGGTCTAACCGTTGTAAATAGTATAAGAATGTATAGATACACTAGTAAGATACAGTACATTGAACAAAATGTAAAGTGGAATAATAAGGTATCATGAAGGATAGGAGATGATGAAGGAAAGAAGCTGCAGTGTATAATTGCGTAGTGACTTCTTTGTCCTGAAGATACTTAAAAGCCACCCATCAAGTATAAAACGAACCCTAGACCGGTTAGATATTGTTCATTGCTAGATTATGAATTAAACCCATTGTGCATGAACTCCCTTTAATGTGGTCCTGGTCCAAAATCACAATATGATTCCGAATATCGCATGAATGGTCTGACTGGTTGGAAATCGGACATTAATAATATTATTCCAATCACTGACTGTAACTGAAGAAAATACAGCATTCATTTTTTGATCCCTGGGATATTAATCATAACCACACAGTAATCTTAGTCTCATGCATTTCATGTGGCCGGGTCAAGAGGAGTTAAATAAACGTGGTGATGTCACTCACTAAATGTGCGGGTTGAGTGACGAGCAATAATAAGCATTCCCTTTTACTTCATGTACCTTAAAAGACGCGGCCCGAAGATAATTCCACATGAAACAGACTTCCCACAGTGATTTCCCTACTTATTCCCGGCATTCCAACATTTCACGTTTTCCTGTTTACATGGGCCCCATGACTTTGGATGTTGGGCCATGAATAAAAACGGTAGGAAATGTGTCCTACCACCTCATTTTATAGTTCCGTAGTCTTATTCCCACCTATAAAGTATTTTGAAACCTTTATAAGTACAAGGCAGGGACTCAGAGGCTATCAGTGGTATGTGACACTACAATTCATCTTGCTCTGTGCAATCCAACCTTTCTCGACAAACTGAAGCAGTACAAACGTGGATAATTTCTAAGCATAGGGAGTGGAATATGGACTCCACTTTTATAGGCTCTAGAGATGGCTGCAAGTTTTACAGACATGGCAAGTTATGGGAGGTGCAAATACATTTTGTTAGCAAATTTTAAATCAAATACGACTCAAAACTCTGTATAGGACCATGATAGGTAGATGTATCTGTCAGACTGTCTATCTATTTGTCTGTCTGTCTGTCTAAACTTGTGCACAAACGCCAGACATTTTGCATCCATCAATAACTAATGGCACTTTGGACCATATCAAAAGGGCTAATCAGAGTGCAGTTAGGTGGAGATTCATTAGTCCGTCGTCTGACACTATCAGGAGAGCTATTCTCGTGAGAGATTTCTTTTGAATGAACATCCTTGGGTGTCCAGTCGCTCTGTTTGTGCTTGAAAGATGGTTATTGCAATCAAATGTCTTCCGATTTCTGAAGGTCTTGGTGGTCAAACCGTGGGGAACCATTATCTTTTGCGAGGGGGGGCTTTTAGTGCTTGACAACTGACATTAATTACAGTACTTACAGTTCCTTTTAATTATGACAAATTATGCAGCGTATTTAATAATGGTCCGCAGACGCCAAATGTTGAGATGATAGGTAGATTGATAGTTGGATAGATTGGCGGAACATCCTTTGGTGCTCTGCCCAAATTAACACAGCAATTATTGAGTTTTTATAGCTCGCAAAGGGAAGGCTCACTTTCACTCTTGTAAGCCCCAATAGGAAGGGGAAAACACTGTAAACGCTCAATACTTTAAGAA
Organism: Brachymystax lenok tsinlingensis; assembly: GCA_030435695.1. Taxonomy (NCBI): domain Eukaryota; kingdom Metazoa; phylum Chordata; class Actinopteri; order Salmoniformes; family Salmonidae; genus Brachymystax; species Brachymystax lenok. Next base: position 12,947,933 of record CM059798.1, read on the forward strand.
ATGGAATCTGGATGCCTAAAACTGTTACATTTATGGTTGTAAATGTATATTCTCATTGCTGTGGTGGGGCTCCCCTGTTTTATAGTGATTGATTTCACTTCTCTACCTTCTCTCTCATTACTAAACAGAGACAAGGGACTTGGCTAGAACTGCTGATCATATGTTCAACAGTATATACCCCATTCATCCTAGGATAACTGAAATAACATAGTCAAACTGTTAACCCTTGTCATCATGGTATACTTTATAAAGGTTGTATTAGTTTATAAAACTGAAACAATATAGTAAAACTGATGACACTTTACATTAAAGTATGCTTAATAAAGGGTTTATAGGTTGTTTATTAAGAATTTGTCTTTTAAAAATCATTGTAGGTATACCTTAATGTAAAGTGTTATTGTCAATCTAAACCAAGAGATTGTTTGATCAATGGCAGATTTACAGTTTCACTGACATATGTGTCATGGTGTTTCTACTCAGGTGGGGTGTCTACAGGAGTTCACCTTTTATTGCAGTGGGCTAAATCAGGGCCACACAGAATGTTTCTTGGTAGTCTTAAACAAATAGACTTTGAAACAAAAGTACACACCTCACACGCATGGTTATGGGCTTAAAAGAAAGAAGACACCTATACCATATAGAGTTGAAATGTATTCAATTTTGAGTTTGCATCCCATTATTACCCTTTTTTCCATCACAGAAGAAATGTAACAAAACCGTTTGATATAGAAACACTGGATTTTCGACAGGTTTTTGAAATAATGTTTGTTAATTATGAAATTATGGAAATATAAATAATATTTCACCCATGAGGCCACTAGGTCATTTGACTGCAGGAAAGGGCTACAGTGATGCTCTAGAACCTTTGTATAATTTCAGACAGTAGTTTTGAAAGTGGTGCTCCCAAGCCAACATTTGTTGTGTGCTACATCATCCAATTGTGTATTACGTCATCCATTTTAGATGATATGTTACGTCCTGCAATTTAAAAAATATATATAATTTGCAATTCCTATGATATAGTTACGGGAATCCAATTCGTATGGTATGTTATGAATTTATTGTGCTGAATATTCCGAACTGCATCTACGTATAATGAACTCTTGCAATTCATTCATCTTAGTTTTATAAACAACCTTGTTTGAGCAACATCATTTGGGAAAGGACATTTATGCTTTGTGATCTTGTAAGATGAACGCTCACAAGTTGTATCATTGTTTTCTGTAGGAAGGTACATTTGTAATACATGTTTTCCTAGAGTCTGTTCCTGGTTCACCAATATGTATGTAAATCTTTAACAAATGCCTCATACAGTATATAATGTTTGTTGGCCATATGGATCTTGATCTTAAAAGACCTTAAAAGGTCATTCTTCGTGTACATCTTTTCTTAACAGTATCTCAAATGAGCATCACAGGCATAGAAGCCCACAAGGCACATAAGCCTAAAAGCCTCGCTTCACATGAAGATGTGTCATTACTTATAACTGTTTAACAGTCTTGTCTCAATAAACAGAAGCCAAGCATAATATAGAAACCCCAACTAAGTCCCTTCAATTCACCAAGTATGCAATTATGGAAAGTTATGTTGAGAGGAGGTTAGCTAATGCGGATTGTTTTGACAGTGACTGTTTTTATGTCGACTAGGTGCCAGGTGACACAGTCCATCTTGGTGACAGGGCACTGAAACCTTTATACCTTGTGACATCTTCTGTGGCAGAGAGGTATCTGCTTAACCCACCTCAATGTAAGCAGAAACTGAACTCTTAAATTATATGTTTGACATTTTTCCTTAACTATTACACTTTCCTGAGATGGAAAGTGTTAGGGTTACAGGAAAAAGTCAAACAGTGATTTTCTTGGACACTTTGAAGTCCACAAATCATATAGTAAATACGAATGGTAAATAAACATTGTATAATAGCTACATAAAAATGCATTGTAAGAGTATAGGGAGGCCAATTCTTAAAATACTTTTGCTCCACATGTCCTTTTTTATGCAGTGTGGTACTGTAAAAAGGGCAATATTTGATATAACATTGTTGCTATTCAGACAAATAATTGCGTCTGGGATTTCTTTCCTCAGATAACCCATTATTAGGCTGCACCAGTACAGACTGTGAAATAGCAGTGGGCTGGCTTCAAACCCATGCTGCAGCGGTAATGTGTTCTGGAGGCAGTGGCTTAGAACACTAGGACTCCCTAGTCCACAAAAAGAGTACAACTCTGACAGATGTTTTCAGTTCCAGCTGGGGGACCTACCTTAAGCATGCCTCATTTGTTTAAGGTTATTGTAAGCCATGTTATCGCTAGATCACACAACCCAAAATCACACAACCCTTGTTATACAATGTATTATTTTCCTGGATCCTGATTAATGGAGGCCTATTCACACCCACATGTTGATGAATAGACATGAAGAAAAACCAACATGATTCTCTTCATCTTCTGTACAATGGAAACATCAATGACAGTAATACATATTACAGAAGCTATTCTTGTTTTCGGTTAGAGTCCTCAAGTTTCTTCTTAAAGACCACCTGGGTGATATGGGTCACTCTCTTCAAAGGTAATGATCACAGATCATAGTTCATAGACATAGCGCAGAGAAGGAGCCTTTTGAAAAGTAAATATTTTCTGCTAGCAACATCAAGTCCAGGATCCTGAGATGAAAAAAGGACTTCAAAGCAAGCATGGTACAAGAACCACAGTGGACTTTTCCGGACTTTTCCATGAATCATCTTCCCTGAAATAATGGCTGTAAACCCTAGATACCCTCAAACTCTGGAATAACACTTATGTGTCAGACAAATCCATATAAACCACCATGGTTTCAACATGGCACATACAGTATGTAGTTAGACACATAGTGGAACTGTTAAATATAAGAGTTTTTTTCCTAAGGGAAATTATGAACTAATTGGAGAAATTATGTCATTTGAAAACCATAATTGCCCTTTACTTCTCTGAAAATGTACTTGGGATTTGACTCCTTTCCAGTAAAATACATTTTGGTAACCATATAAACATCTGTACGGATGATAAATTCAAAATTAAGTTTCCAATATGATACTTTCAGATAATACCTGCAAGAATTTCAGGAGGCATAACTAACGTTATTCTAGGCCTTAAGTAACACAAAAAATCATATGCACCAGCACTCTTATTCATTTGATGTCAAGTCGTCAGAATATCTGGAACATCTATTGAAAGCTGTGACAAATGATTGTGAAAAGCTAAACTAATTGATCGACACCGTTAGAATAGACTCAAATCCACAATCAAATGTTGTCATTGTAAATAAATTCTCAACCAAAACCGTTTCAAACAAAATGCTAAGGCCTATGAGTCAAGTATTTTAGAATGTATCTGGCTTCAGTATTAATAATGCAGTTGTTACGGCTGTTGATCTCTCTCTAACATCAGTGTGTTTTGCTTTTGTCTCATTCATTTTTAATGAATTGTTTCAGGTGCAGGCATGAGGGTAGCAAATCAAGAGGACATTTAGCACTGGGAGACGGTAACTATTGAGCTGATAAACCAAAGTAATGAAAACAGGGCTCCAATCTCAATGCTTTCCGCAGGATATTTGTCTTCTTCCTCATATGTGGCTCGCCAACGCAGTGGTACATGACTTCTGACACACACCTTTAGATTCAAGACAGGATGAGGTCATTGTCAGAATGAAATTGAGACCCCAATTCAATCAAATGCGCAATCTTCTCAACAATAGGTGATCTTTCATTTCAATATCCAATAAAAATGTCCACGGGAGGAACAGTTTGTGGGGTTTGTCAGTTGAAACAAGGTTAACACCTCAGATATGGCGTAAACATACTGAGTGAACTTGCAGTGATATTTTTCTCTATAAGCAGTTGATTGAATAGGGGCCTTACATTTTTCCAGCAGTCTTTGGTGTTAATTATAAACTTGCATTGCATCGTGGCCATCGGGTGTTCCCCAGTTTTGTTTGTGCTTTTTTTGACAGTAGGAGAGAAATATGATATTACAGATGATTTGCAAGTTGGACATAAAAGACCTTGCGATGATGTCATACGTTGAAAGTGGTTGGTGGAAAGCTTGAACCTGTGATGACTTATCCTCACTGGCATTGTAGCTAGTAAAGGGTAGGCCATACAATACATTCAATAATCAATGTTCTCACATCAAAGTCCATAAATAGGGAAGAACTGACATAACAAAATGGCTCCTATACTATACAAAAAATGTGATTGTGGTGACATCATAGCACTTTGGTTATATGAGGTCCATTAGGCCCAGACCACAGTGTCCAAATCCTTTACCAGTAATGAGGACACACTTGCGTAATGGCAGAACACATAGACTCATACAACCTCACACTTGGCACGGTGGACAGAGAACACAGGTGTGGCACAGTGGCGGAGAACAAGAAACAATGAATCGGTGACTACTGTAGGTGGCACAGTAAAGTAACTAGTCTCGACCACATTGTTATTTATGTCTATGGAGCTAATTGTAAGGTAATCATGACTATGTGTGAGTAGACAATAGTGCTTTACATGCCTGTCATCTGTCTTTTAAAACAGGAGTATGTGAATGCAGGTTAAGTTGTGGAATAAAAAAAGTAAAAATTGAGGTACATTTCAGACAGAGAACAAAGCTGTAGCAGATGTGCTTCCATAGCGGGATCTGCCCTTTGTTACAAAGTGTCATCACATGACCTCATGGGCCCTATTTTGAAATGCCATCATCCAATTCTGATGAGGGATATATGTTTTTGGATTGTTGTCTTGTCTGAGGTCAGTCCCTTTGCTTAGAGTTGCAAAACTCTGTGCGTGTGTGGGTGGTTTCCATGGCATGCTGCAAGGAAACATCGGCACGGACAAACCAAGCCCCTGTACGTATGGTGAGATATTATACGCATAAAGTATACACAGTCACCGTTAAAAACAACACTTTGGAGCCCTCTCTCTGATTATAATTGTTATAATTTAGTCTAATTGTATATCTGGATTTTATATCTTATGTTATTTTTGTGGTACGTGTGGGTTGTCTACCTAGTCTGTCAAAGTGACAGCTGTAAACATACTTCTTGGCCCTGATTTGAAAGTGCAGTGTAACCCTATCCAAAAGTAGTACTTTGGATTTGTACATTGTCAGCCTAGAAGGCAGATAGACATTAGTGTTATGGTTCAAGTTGTCAGAAAGACACTATAACAGCACTTCTGTTTTACAGAAATTGATTTAGGTAGAAAACGAAAATACTATTGACTTACTTCTCCAAGTGTTGACTCACCCCCTCCATCAAGCAAAATATTCAAGGCAGAACTGTACCCTCTTTAGCACAGCAGTGTGTGATTACACTATGGCTGGGGAACCCCTCTACTGGACACCCGAGGAACAGCTAATGTTCAGGCCCAGTGGTACAAGCGCATGCAGTAGGTAGGATAGATTTAACGGAAAAGGCTCCAGGAAGAATAGTAGCTCTGTTCCTGTCTTCAAGATGCCACCCAGAACAAATACTGTTACGGAGCATTTAATCTGCCATAACTATCACTGCTGAATTATCTGTAAAGATGAAGCCCATTAAGTAGGCTACAGAGCTGTCGAATAGATACTGCCAAATATATGTTCACCTTTTAACTTTGTTTCCCAAATGACATTGTCCTACTTTAGAAATCAGTTTCTGTGCCTCGTATTGCCTGTTAGCCCACGTTACAATACACTTAAGATTCTAATGTCGTCACAAATCCTAAAAAAAACATACAACTGACTAAATCCATGAGCACCATTTTGAAAAAGGGAATGCATCGAGCTGAATAGAAATGGTACATCCTTCCTCCCATTAACAAACATGAATCAGGAAATTGAGGTGGAATGGTTTCAATTCCGAGAGTTTGCGGAGAGAGACAACCCCTCACTGTGAAAAGACAATCTTCCCAGCGGGGGTGCCACCATGCCACCATCCACAATGAACTCTGTATGATGGGAGAAAATGATGTCACTTCATAAAGCATGTTTTATGATGTGAGATTTCCACAAAACAAAAAATGGTAATGTAATCATATTTTTGCAAAGAGATGAGATTTGTTGATACACTGTGTCTGACAGATTAAATGGATCCATTTAAGTGTCTAAATGGCTCTCGTTTCAACAAGTTACAAACGTTCCGGGGAGATTTTAATCATCAGAATAACGTACTGAAGTCAACTCAGACAGTTGCTATGTGCGTTGTATTAAATGTGTTTAACTTTTTTTATTACGCTCAAATGACTACGCTTTATCTGTCAGGATGTCTTGAAGACCCTTCTATGAAGCTTGTATTATCATCAGTTTGGTCATACTCAAACCCATGGAAACAATACATGAATAAGTGCAACTTAGAGTTTTACAGAAGATGGTAAAGTTGTATGTACTGTGGTTTCACTTTCTTGACAACTCTGCTCACATTATTGGAAATATCTCAGCTTCCAGAAAGGTCTAAATAAGAATTATTCGCTTTTCTCAGTGGCCCCAGACACATTGTAGAATGCATTTGACACAACGGTTGTGATACAACTACTATTTGTGTGATACAATGAATACCAAAATGCTTGTGTTATTATCTGCTGAAAAACTCTCTGTGTCACAACTGTTCTGACAAATGTCAGTTGAACAGGGCTGTAGGGGACCGTGGCGAGAATTCCATGACTTGCCATACTGTATGAATATTGCTCTGTACTTATTTTCCTGCCTGACAAAGACATTGTGGGAACAATTGTACATTTTAAAGAAAGCCATTTCTTTCTGTGATGAGGAAGCTAGTTCTAAAGCACCCCTTTATTTTGTGCCAGTGGGTGTGGGAGGACACTTGGAAAAGTACGTCTCCATAGGTAGATGGGGTTTGAGTGGCTTAATGTTGGATCACGCCGACTGCAAATGTCAATTCCAGCAGGTTCCTGCGGCGAAATTCATGGCCATGCCTGAAACTATTAATTATTAATAACTGGAAAAGTGTAAAGTCTATGTTGTCAAATCGGCTGAAGAGAGACTACTTAAATCAATTATTTCTCAGCAGTGTTTGATGAGGCGATCGCAAACAGCAACTGCCCTGCTTAAGTGTGACACCCACGGAGAGTAACACGGTGAACATGTGAACTCAGGAGTGGAGAAATGGGATTCACAGCGTTCACGCCATGTTGTTTCTCATGCCACTCACCTCTCACTCAATTCACAGGAAGTCCACAAATAACATTTGATATGATATTTGATATGTTCTGGTACATTTCCAGAACATCACCAGATGTGCCTTTGAGTTAAGGCTTCTTTAGGAGGTTTTTCTTTATAAGATACATTTTTGCTTGTGTCAAAAATAAGCATTGTGGCCTTAAAACCTTGAAACCGTGCAATGTCAAACTTGAATAATGAAAAAAAGGACCTCTTTTTAGGTTCACCTCGGAGCATCGAAGACGGAAATCACCTTTTCTGTAAATGTAAAGGAGAAGGTGAGTAAGATAGGGGAGTTGTTGCAATGCATGGAAAAGGGTTGAAGGACAAATCAGAGGTGAAACCAAGGTCTTGTGTTTATTCAGTACAGTAGCTAAGCAATTCCAATTCAGCCAACATCTTTTCCTATTGCACTTCTATACTAACTACAACCCTAATCTTAATCTTAACCCCTACCCTAACCCTTATTCTAAACCTAACCCTAACCCTAACTGTAACCTTAGCAAGCAGTTGCTTATCAACAGATTTGTTGATCTGGAATATCCAAATAAAGTGTGACCTCAAATAACTTCTTTTTTATTGTCACATACACCGGTGCAGTGAAATGTGTTGTTTTACAGGGACAGACATACTGTACTGTCGTGGCCAAAAGTTTTGAGAATGACACAAATATAAATTTTCACAAAGTCTGCTGCCTCAGTTTGTATGATGGCAATTTGCATATACTACAGAATGTCATGAAGAGTGATCAGATGAATTGCAATTAATTGCAAAGTCCCTGTGCCATGCAAATGAACTGAATCCCCAAAAAACAACAGCCCTGCCACAAAAGGACCAGCTGACATCATGTCAGTGATTCTCTCGTTAACACAGGTGTGAGTGTTGACAAGGACAAGGCTGGAGATCACTCTTGTCATGCTGATTAAGTTCGAATAACAGACTGGAAGCTTCAAAAGGAGAGTGGTGCTTGGAATCATTGTTCTTCCTCTGTCAAACATGGTTACCTGCAAGGAAACATGTGCCGGCGTCATTGCTTTAAACAAAAAGGGCTTCACAGGCAAGGATATTGCTGCCAGTAAGATTGCACCTAAATCAACCATTTATCGGATCATCAAGAACTTCAAGGAGAGCAGTTCAATTGTTGTGAAGAAGGCTTCAGGGTGCCCAAGAAAGTCCAGCAAGCGCCAGGACCATCTCCTAAAGTTGATTCAGCTGCGGGATCGGGGCACCAGCAGTACAGAGCTTGCTCACGAATGTCAGCAGGCAGGTGTGAGTGCATCTGCACGAACAGTGAGGCGAAGACCTTTGGAGGATGGCCTGGTGTCAAGAAGGGCAGCAAAGAAGCCACATCTCTCGAGGAAAAACATCAGGAACAGACTGATATTCTGGTACAGGGATTGGAATGCTGAGGACTGGGGTAAAGTCATTTTCTCTGATGAATCCCCTTTCCGATTGTTTGGGGCATCCAGAAAAAAGCTTGCCCGGAGAAGGCAAGGTGAGCGCTACCATCAGTCCTGTGTCACGCCAACAGTAAAGCATCCTGAGACCATTCATGTGTGGGGTTGCTTCTCAGCCAAGGGTGGGCAGTGGGCTCACTCACAATTTTGCCTAAGAACACAGCCATGAATAAAGAATGGTACCAACACATCCTCCGAGAGCAACTTCTCCCAACCATCCAGGAACAGATTGGTGACGAACAATGCCTTTTCCAGCATGATGGAGCACCTTGCCATAAGGCAAAAGTGATAACTAAGTGGCTCGGGGAACAAAACATCAATATTTTGGGTCCATGGCCAGGAAACTCCCCAGACCTTAATCCCATTGAGAACTTGTGGTCAATCCTCAAGAGGCGGGTGGACAAACAAAACCACACAAATTCTGACAAACTCCAAGCATTGATTATGCAAGAATGGGCTGCCATCAGTCAGGATGTTGCCCAGAAGTTAATTGACAGCATGCCAGGATGGATTGCAGAGGTCTTGGAAAAGAAGGGTCAACACTGCAAATATTGACTCTTTGCATCAACTTCATGTAATTGTCAATAAAAGCCTTTGACACTTATGAAATGCTTGTAATTATACTTCAGTATTCCATAGTAACATCTGACAAAACTATCTAAAGACACTGAAGCAGCAAACTTTGTGGAAATTTATATTTGTGTCATTCTCAAAACGTTTGGCCACGACTGTAGTAATATGACACAGTTGGAGCAAATTAGGGTTAAGTGACTTGCTCAAGGGCATAGACAGATTTTTCACCTTTTCAGCTCAACATTTCGGTTACTGGCCCACCGCTAGGCTACCTGCCTATACTCCCCGAAAAACTAAACTTAAAACCAAGTCTTCAGAGACTGATGAGCAATCGATCAAGAATGACACATATAGTCTCTGCATACCTGAGGCAACTTAATCATCAAATCAAAATCAAATCAAATTTATTTATAAAGCCCCCCTTACATCAGCCGATGTCACAGAGTGCTGTACAGAAACCCAGCCTAAAACCCCAAACAGCAAGCAATGCAGGTGTAAAAGCACAGTGGCTAGGAAAAACTCCCTAGAAAGGCCAAAACCTAGGAAGAAACCTAGAGAGGAACCAGGCTGTGAGGGGTGGCCAGTCCTCTTCTGGCTGTGCCGGGTGCAGATTATAACAGAACATGGACAAGATTTTTAAATGTTCATAAAACAGGCAGAACAGTTGAAACTGGAGAAGCAGCACGGCCAGGTGGACTCGGGACATCAAGGAGTCATCAGGCCAGGTAGGCCTTGAGGAATGGTCCTAATGCTCAGGTCCTCCGAGAGAGAGAGAGAAGAAGAAAAAAGAAAGAAAGAGAGAGATAATTAGAGAGAGCATACTTAAATTCACACAGGACACCAGATAAGAGAAGAAATACTCCAGATATAACAGATGGACCCTAGCCCCCCGACACATAAACTACTGCAGCATCACTGTTAATCACTGTTTTGTGCATGTCTTTATTCCTCATTTGTATGTTAGCCATCTTGATGGAGTCTAGCATCTGCCTTGGGTTGTGCTAATTCATTCAAATTTTACACTCCCTCTTTCAACAGGGACCCAATTTGGTGTCTGGCCTCCTTAGCTTCCTTAACCTGATATTTAACCCTCGTTTTTGCTAAGTAAACAGCCTGAACAATGGATAATCAGAAAGTGGGATGATGGCAAGAGAGAGGCAGATGCTCCTCTGGATTGCAGAAATCACTGCCTCTGCTTCGAATCAATCGGCAATTAGCACCGTTTCACAGCAGCTGCTCTTATGCCCTTATTTATGCAGCTTTTTTCAGACACCGGAATGTAATTGCGGCATGGATCCTTGGAGGCCTTTCAGAGAGAAAGGAGAAGGTGATGTCTGCATTTTCTCAGAGTTCAATGAACAATATTCCAAAAAAGTTACAGTGTGAAGTATGTTCAGGTGAAAGCTTTTGTCAGGTATTCTCAAGCGTTCAGTATTTGACACTTTTTTAAGAGTGTGTGTGGTATCACTTCAGTTGAAACTCTATGAAAATCTTCCTCATTTTACCAGCTAAGTTGACTTGGTGCTATGGCTGGGCGATATATTGAGTTAATTAAATTCAGCATTTATGCTCACTTGTCTTCATGTTGTCTTTGTGGTCTCCTCTCCCTCACTCCCTCTGTGCTGTGTACCTTCCCACTCACATACCAAGCCACTCACAACAACAGCAATTGCCTCTTCCTCTCTGGGATCATTCCTCATAAAACTAGAACAAAAGAAGCCTTAGATTTTTTGCTATTTTCACAAAATGTTATCCATAGAAGGATCCTTTGGAGGAAGGATTGTTAATATATATTTGACATTTGTATCTTAAAACATAACTGAGAAATAATTAATTGAAGTTGGAATATTTTCCATTTTGGCCTGTTTGCTACAAAAATGAATTGGTGTTATATGAAGTGTTGCCACTTTCTCTGTAATACAAGTACTATTTTGATATCAATACCAATTTTCTTACATTAAATTATGAATATTTAAAAATAAAAACATGAATATTGAAAATAAACCATTTTTGATGTGGCTAATGTTTCAATATTTTGTTGATCGTAATATCCTCTACGGGCATATCAAAGATCCAGAGTGGGATCTCTGCCACTTTTAGAATTTATGGGTGGATTCAAAATGGTTTCCCTCTTCTGGTGATTTGCAGGATGTGCAATGATACAAGTAAAAGGAATGCTGTGATTGGTTACATTGCCTACTGTGCCAATTTATTTGTATAAAATGGGCCATAACTTTAAAACCAGCAGAGATCGCATTCTGGAACTTTGATATGCCGTAGAGCAGTGGTTCCCAAACGTTTTATAGTCCCGTACACCTTCAAACATTCAACCTCCAGCTGCATACCCACTTTAGCACCAGTGTCAGTGCACTCTCAAATGTTGTTTTTTGTCATCACTGTAAGCCTGCACATACTATATGATACATTTATAAAACATAAGAATGAGTGTGAGTTTTTGTCACATCCTGGCTCATGGGAAGTGACAAAGAGCTCTTATAGGACCAGGGCACAAATAATAATATAATAATAATCAATAATTTTGCTCTTTATTTAGCCATCTTACATATAAAACCTTATTTGTTCGTCAAAAATTGTGAATAACTCACCACAGATTAATGAGAACGGTGTGCTTGAAAGGATGCACATAACTCTGCAATGTTGGGTTGTATTGGAGAGAGTCTCAGTCTTAAATCATTTTCCACACACAGTTTGTGTCTGTTTTTAGTTTTCATGCTAGTAAGGGCCGAAAATCCACTCTAACACAGATAAGTGGTTGCAAAGGGCATCAGTGTGAGCGCAGCACTATCCAGAATTCTGGCAGTGGCTTTTGATTAAATTAAATTTTCACAGAACTGCTTGTTGCAATTTCGATGAGGCTCTCTTCTTCAGATATCGGTAGTGGACTGAAGGCAGGGCATGAAAGGGATTACGAAGTTGTTTGTGTTGTCCATTTTCGGGAAAGTACCTGCGTAATCTCACTCAGGAGCTTCGCTACATCACATTTGACATTGTCCGTAAGCATGAGTTCATTAGCACACAAAAAAATCATACAATAATGAAAAGACCTGTGTATTGTCCTTGTTAATGCAGACAGAAAAGAGCTCCAACTTAATCATAGCCTCAATTTTGTCCTGCACATTGAATATAGTTGCGGAAAGTCCCTGTAATCTTAGATTCAGATCATTCAGGTGAGAAAAAACAACACCCAGATCGCCCAGTTGTGTGAGAAACTCGCCATCATGCAAGTGGTCAGACAAGTGAAAATATATGGTCAGTAAAGAAAACTTTAAGCTCATCTCTCAATTCCAAAAAACGTGTCAATACTTTGCCCCTTGGTAACCAGCGCACTTCTGTATGTTGTAAAAGCGTTAGGTTGATGCCCATATCATTGCATAATGCAGAAAATACATGAGAGTTCAGGGGCCTTGCTTTAACAAAGTTAACCATTTTCACTGTAGTGTCCAAAATGTCTTTCAAGCTGTCAGGCATTCCCTTGGCAGCTAGAGCCTCTTGGTGGATGCTGCAGTATACCCAAGTGGTGTTGGGAGCAACTGCTTGCACGCGCGTTACCACTCCACTATGTCTTCCTGTCATGGCTTTTGCGCCATCAGTACAGATACCAACACATCTTGACCACCAAAGTCCATTTGATGTCACAAAACTGTCCAGTACTTAAAAAAATATCCTCTCATGTTGTCCTGGTTTCCAATGGTTTGCAGAAGAGGATGTCTTCCTTAATTGACCCCCTTATAAACGTAACGGACATATACCAGGAGCTGTGGCAGGCCCGTATGCTGTAACGCATATAATTCACTGGCTTGTATGTGAAGCAGTAATGGTTTCAAAATATTTCTTGCCATGTCACTGATGCGTTGTGAAACAGTGTTGTTTGATAAAGCCATTGTCTGTATAGTTTTTTTTTTTCCCCCAGCATTGTCCCAGCCATATCCGCGGCAGAAGGAAGAATTAAGTCCTCCACAATAGTATGGGGCTTGCCTGTCCTAGCCACTCGGTAGCTCACCATATAAAATGCTTCTAGACTCTTATTAGTAGTATCTGTTGCTTTTATACATGAATTACTACTCGAAAGTTGTCTTTATTCTCGCTCAAAAAACTCCTGTGGCTTATTTTTCAAATTGTCATGTTTCATTTCTACATGTCTGCACAAGAGTGAAGGTTTCCCGCGAGAGAGTAACGGTTAATGTGATTGGACGACTAGGCTACCTGTATTTGACATTGTGTTGTTATTTTGCTGAAAACTAGATGGTTTAATTTTATTTTTGGCAGTGAAATGAGGCTACTCAGGTGAGGCAAAAACCTCTCCCAAATGTATAGCCCCGTTGGAAAATATAAATGTACTGTTTGAAAATGTGAAGAAAAAAAAAATATATATACACTTTAAAAAAATTGTGAATAACATTTTTATTTGGCGTACCCCGACAGCATTGCACGTACCCCCAGTTTGGGAATACCTGCCGTAGAGTACACAATGTTCAACAATATTTTACAAAATTTGCCAAATCAAAAAGGTATATTTTTAATATTCATCTTTATACTTTTCAATGTTCATGAATTAACATAAGAAAATTGTTATTGAAATCAAAACAATACTCATATTACAAAGCAAGCAGTAAAGCTTCATCTGACACAATTTTTGCTTTGTATCACCTACATATTATCAAGTCTTAAAGGAGGCCTGGTTAAGGCCAAAATGTCACAAAATGTTCCAACCTTAAAAATCCTTCCTCTAAAGAACCCATCTATGGATTACATTTCGTGAAAATCCCCAAAATCATTGTCTCTTTTTGTTGTAGTTTTGTGAGGAATCTCTCTCTGACAGCAACCAAACTTCTGGTTTGGTCCAACTGAATCGGTCACGTGGACACCGAGACATATTGAGACATTTACTGTAATAGAGGAGAACTTGATATTCCTAACAATACCCTCTTTATTTCTAAGGCCCTTCATTTCAACAAGGCAGCATGATGCATTGTTCATACATTTTATTTTGCAAAAAATATTTGTTTGAGTTTGAAATTAGGCAGACAAAGCATTTTATCAAAAGCAATACATTTTGCATGTGAAATCACAGAATCCTACTCATTACTCCATGTGCTTTACCTTTTGTTATGAGCCAACTTTGCTGCCGGCCTGAACGGGGCACCTGGCTCATGCCAGGGAGTAGACTCGGTTTCAAAACTAATGCAATCACTTTTGACCCGGTGCAAACCCAGCACCAGGGCCAGCTTAATCGAATCCCCTCAATGAGCATTAATTATGGAAAAAATCTCTGTTTCTGTTGTTGCACGGCATTACGGTACCACGTATCGCTTGTCACAGATTGTTATGTGCTAGCTGTGTAGTCTGTGTTTTATAAATTTGTTATGAGCATGAAAATAATTTGTTCTCATTCTGAGAAATAAGCATCTTATTATCCAGGTATGCCACTTGATTTCAACACTAAACAAAGTGAAGAGGCAATTTGCGTGTTCATAATAGTTTAACTGTTCTACCTTGTTTGCTAGCTATAGATCTAAATTGGCTCGACTTGAAATATAATGATTAGCTGGCCACTCACTAGCACGTGGGCTTGTGCTTGACAGATTGTTTATTATACCTGTGTTAATATTCTGTAATTCGTTCACCTGCTAAAAAAGCTTGGTCATCATTAGTGGATGTGGTTGAGCATGGTTCTGTTTAAATGTGTAAACAAAAAAAAAACAAAGTGCCATTTTCATAGAATTTTTTAAAAAGTGATTACTGCAAAAAAAATAACTATTTTTACAAATACATTTTTTATTAATTGGTCTTATGGTTGTGGAATGCTTCTATATAGAATAGGTATAATTGTATATGCCCTGAATTCATTAGATTATTGATGACTCTTTGAAATGCAGTGTATTGACCTTAAATTGTGCAATTAAGCTTATTTTGAGAAAACATTTTAGATATAAGTTTGAAAAAAAAAAGGTAATTTATTTATTCTTTATCGCCCAGCCCTACATATCTCCCAGCCCCGCTAACACCCCTAATCCCCAGACACCAGGGGATCTTTAGTAACCACAAAGAGTTAGGACATTGCTTAACGTGTAGTCTGAAGGGCAATTGCTACTTACAGGACAGCATTCGATGCAGTTTGAAGTTTCAAATAATAGCCATGAATCAAGTGTAAGTTGCTACATTTTCCCTTTTGTCAACAAGATTACTCCCTCCCTACTATGTTCACCGACTAAGGAGCTCCACTTGAAGTAAGACTATACAGACTACCATAACAGCATGGCACTACAAACTACAATTATGGTGTGGTGTGAGTCATTTCTGATACAATGCCATTGGGAAAATGTTTGGTTCTATGGAAACCTCATTATATGGTGTTCACTGTGCATATGTATGTGAGCAGTTGAATAAGGGTTGCTAATGTGAAGAGTTTCACGCTGGGTGCGGTGCTTATATTTAGATAAATATACATGTTTTTTTCTCTCGTTGGTCAACAGATGGAGGATCATGTACTTGTGGTTTCAAATGACAGATTCTTCGAAATCCAAGCACATTTGACAGCTATTTCATTTGATGAGGCACAAAATCACTCTGTGGTCATCTGTCTGTCTATTTAGGAATAAACTTTCTGTAGCCATCCTGCATGCTGTGTACTTTCTGTGTCTATGCTATACAATAAATATGTGTTTTTGAATTTGACATGTGTTACATGGTCTAGTTCAATGAAGTGTTACATCACACGAGTGAAAAATGTGCAGCTTACTGGTCTATAAGCAGATATACAGTATAACGTCACACACAACCAAAGCTCCCATCTCTAATTCCCCATACAATTTTGAGGATTACAACTGGCCAACCATTTCAATTGAACTGATCTTAATGCTGGCAGTCCAGCCAAACGTTGACCCTTTCCTCAACCTTCATTATCACTGTAATTCCGTAAACACACAGTCCAGAGCTTAAGTAAAGGTTAAAAAGGTTAAGTTCAGTACATACAGTATATGTACATCTATACACAGTAGCAGTCAAAAGTTTGGTACTAGTCAAAAGTTTGGACTCACCTACTCATTCACGGATTTTTCTGTATTTGTACTATTTTCTACATTGTAGAATAATAGTGAAGACATAAAAACTATGAAATAACACATATGTAATCATGTAGTAACTAAAAAAGTTTTAAACAAATAAAAATATATATTATGTTTGAGATTCTTCAAAGTAACCATCCTTTGCAAACGCTTGGCATTCTCTCAACCAGCTTCATGAGATAGTCACCTGGAATGCATTTCAATTAACAGGTGTGGCTTGTTAAAAGTTAATTTGTGGAATTTCTTTCCTTCTTAATGCGTTTGAGACAATCGGTTGTGTTTTGACAAGGTAGGGATGGTATACAGAAGATATCCCTATTTGGCAAAAGACCAACTCCATATTATGGCAAGAACAGCTCAAATAAGCAAAGAGAAACGACAGTCCATCATTACTTTAAGATATGAAGGTCAGTCAATACGGAATATTTCAAGAAACTGGCTCTCATGAGGACTGCCACAGGAAAGGAAGACCCAGAGTTACCTCTGCTACAGAGGATAAGCTCATTAGAGTTACCATCCTCAGAAATTGCAGCCCAAATAAATGCTTCACAGAATTCAAGTAACAGATACATCTCAACATCAACTGTTCAGAGGAGACTGCTTGTATCAGGCCTTCATGGTCGAATTGCTGCAAAGAAACACCAAAAAGAAGAGACTTGATTGGGCCATGAAACACGAGCAATGGACATTAGACCGGTGGAAATCTGTTCTTTGGTCTGATGAGTCCAAATTTGAGATTTTTGGTTCCAACTGCTGTGTTTTTGTGAGACGCAGAGTACAGAGTAGATGAACGGATGATCTCCACATGTGTGGTTCCCACCATGAAGCATGAAGGAGGAGGTGTGATGGTGTGGGGTTGCTTTGCTGGTGACACTGTTGGTGATTAACTTAGAATTCAAGGCACACTTAACCAGCATGGTTACCACAGCATTCTGCAGTGATACGCCATGGCATCTGGTTTGCACTTAGTGGGACTATCATTTCTTTTTCAACAGGACAATGACCCAACACACCTCCAGGCTGTGTAAGAGCTATTTGACCAATAAGGAGAGTGATGGAGTGCTACATCAGATGACCTGGCCTCCACAATCACCTGACCTCAACCCAATTGGGATTTGTCCATTAAAATAACATCAGATTGATCAGAAATACAGTGTAGACATTGTTAATGTTGTAAATAGAAAGAGGAGTGGGAGGCCCCGGTGCACAACTGATCAAGAGGACAAGTACATTAGAGTGTCTAGTTTGAGAAACAGACACATCACGAGTCCTCAACTGGCAGCTTCATTAAATAGTACCCGCAAAACACCAGTCACAACGTCAACAGTGAAGAGGCGACTCTGGGATACTGGCCTTCTAAGGGCAAAAGAACACAGAATTCTCAATCCGATGTTATGTGTAATAGATTGACAGCAATTTAAAGGTGTATGTAGGTTTTCATTACAATTCTGCTTACTGATGCTTAAAGACATGAACTGGTTATGAACTGGGTGTCACGCCCTGACCTGTTGGAGCCTTTTTATGTCTCATTTTGGTTTGGTCAGGGTGTGATTTGGGGTGGGCATTCTATGTTATAGTTTTGTATTTCTTTGTTTTGGCTGAGTGTGGCTCTCAATCAGGGACAGCTGTCTATCGTTGTCTCTGATTGGGAACCACACACACACAGTCCGGGGCCCGCAGCGAGGGTGCCCAGTCCGGGGCCCGCAGCGAGGGTGCCCACCAGAGGTGGTGCGGGGTCTACGTCCCGCACCAGAGCCGCCATCAGCGGATAGATGCCCACCCAGACCCTCCCCAATAGGGTCAGGTTTTGCGGCCGAGTCCGCACCTTTGGGTACTGTCACGCCCTGACCTGTTGGAGCCTTTTATGTCTCATTTTGGTTTGGTCAGGGTGTGATTTGGGGTGGGCATTCTATGTTATAGTTTTGTTATAGTTTCAGCTATTTTTCCTCCTTTCTTTGTGGGAGGTTGACGCTGTTATTGTGTGTATGCTGTTGGTGCTACACCTATTTTGATCTTCGTTCATTGTTTTTGTTTTGAGTGAGTTTAAC
Source organism: Brachymystax lenok tsinlingensis (assembly GCA_030435695.1). Classification (NCBI taxonomy): domain Eukaryota; kingdom Metazoa; phylum Chordata; class Actinopteri; order Salmoniformes; family Salmonidae; genus Brachymystax; species Brachymystax lenok. The sequence goes on from CM059798.1 coordinate 12,966,283, forward strand.
AATAAATATGTCTAACTCAACCCGGCACGCTGCGCCTTGGTCCGTCAATGAAGATCGTGACAGAACCTCCCACCACCAAGAGACCAAGCAGCGTGCCTACCTGGAGTCCTGGACATGGGAGGAGATCCTGGACGGGAAGGGACCCGGGAGGCAGGTGGGGGAATACCGCCGTCCGAAGGAGGAGCTGGAGGCAGCTAAGAAGGAGCGGCGCTTCTATGAACAGAAATATGCGGGAACACGGCTGGCCTTTAAGCCCGAGAGGCAGCCCCAAATTTTTGTGGGGGCACACGGGAGTTTGGCTGGACCAGGTTGGAGACCTGGGCCAGCTCCCGCTTACCAGAGTGAGCAGCACACTGGTAGGGCACCGTGTGAGGCGGTGAAACGCACGGTGTTGCCAGTGCGTGTTCACAGCCCGGTGCGTGACATGCCAGCTTCCCGCATAGTTTTTGTGAGTAGGAGTGTTCAGCCTGGGAGGAGTATGCCGGCTCAGCGCTCTTGGCCTCCAGTACGCCTCCTCGGACCAGGATATCCTGCGCCGGCTCTGCGTACTGTGTCTCCGGTGCGTCTCCACAGCCCGGTACGTCCTGTGCCAGCGCCCGCAGGTTCAGAGCGGAGTTATCCATTCAGCCAGGACGGGTTGTGCAGGCTGTACGCCGGAGACCTCCAGTGCGTCTTCACGGCCCAGTGTATCCTGCCCCTGTTCCACGCTCCCGGATCCTGTGCGTGTGGTGAGCCCAGCATGCACTGTCCCACGCTCCAGGATCCCTGTGCGTGTGGTGAGCCCAGCATGTACTGTCCCACGCTCCAGGATTCCTGTGCGCGTTGTGCGCCGCCGGGCCCGGCCTGTGCCCGCTCCACGCACCAGGCCCCTGTGCGCCTCCAGAGCCCGGGCGAGGCCTGTCCCTGCTCGACGCACCAGGCCCTGTGCGCCTCCAGAGCCCGGCGAGGCCTGTCCCTGCTCGACGCACCAGGCCCCTGTGCGCCTCCAGAGCCCGGCGAGGCCTGTCCCTGCTCGCGCACCAGGCCCCTGTGCGCCTCCAGAGCCCGGCGAGGCCTGTCCCTGCTCCGCGCACCAGGCCCCCTGTGCGCATCGAGAGCCCGGCACGTCCTGTCCCTGCTCCGCGCCTCCAGAGCGCGCCGAGGGTCCCCAGTCCGGGGCCCGCGCCAAGGGTCCCCAGTCCGGGGCCCGCGCCGAGGGTCCCCAGTCCGGGGCCCGCAGCGAGGTGCCCAGTCCGGGGCCCGCAGCGAGGGTGCCCAGTCCGGGGCCCGCAGCGAGGGTGCCCAGTCCGGGGCCCGCAGCGAGGGTGCCCAGTCCGGGGCCCGCAGCGAGGGTGCCCAGTCCGGGGCCCGCAGCGAGGGTCCCCAGTCCGGGGCCCGCAACGAGGTTGCCCGCAGCGAGGGTGCCCAGTCCGGGGCCCGCAGCGAGGGTGCCCAGTCCGGGGCCCGCAGCGAGGGTGCCCACCAGAGGTGGTGCGGGGTCTACGTCCCGCACCAGAGCCGCCACCGCGGATAGATGCCCACCCAGACCCTCCCCAATAGGGTCAGGTTTTGCGGCCGGAGTCCGCACCTTTGGGGGGGGGTACTGTCACGCCCTGACCTGTTGGAGCCTTTTTATGTCTCATTTTGGTTTGGTCAGGGTGTGATTTGGGGTGGGCATTCTATGTTATAGTTTTGTTATAGTTTCAGCTATTTTTCCTCCTTTCTTTGTGGGAGGTTGACGCTGTTATTGTGTGTATGCTGTTGGTGCTACACCTATTTTGATCTTCGTTCATTGTTTTTGTTTTGAGTGAGTTTAACAATAAATATGTCTAACTCAACCCGGCACGCTGCGCCTTGGTCCGTCAATGAAGATCGTGACACTGGGCAATACCATAAAATGTTACTATGCTGCTCCTTCTATATGGGGTTAACTGTGGCCTACATTTATTTGGGATGAGCACCATGGTCTGCTGCACAGAGGCTTGCCCATATACTAGATTTTGAATATGAATGTTAATGTTATAAATAATGCATGTGTACATGACGGCTAACCCGTGGGTCTACACAGAGGCAAACGTTTTCTAGACTGGATGGTCATTCACATTTTAACGGTACTTCTGGCTCAACTCGGCTATGAAGTTGAGTAATAATACATATATCTACGAGAAAATTTGCGTTTGTGCTTCAGATCTTCGTTTTACCATCCCTTCAAACGTCAAGTAATTCTACATACAGTGCCTTCAGAAAGTATTCACACCCCTTTACTTGTTCCACATTTTGTTGTGTTACAGCCTGAAATTAAAATTGATTACACTTACATTTCGTGTCACTGATCTACACACAATACCCCATAATGTCAAAGTGGGATTTGGTTTGCTGAAAATTTGACTAAGTATTAAAAAGCTAAAACGTGTTTAACAAATCGCATAATAAATTGCATGGACTCATTCTGTATTACAACAATAGTGGTTAACATGATTTTTTAATAACTACAGTGCCCCATCTCTGTACCCCACACATACAATTATCTGTATGGTCCCTCAATCGAGTAGTGAATTTCAAACACAGATTCAACCACAAAGACCAGGGAGGTTTTTCAATGCCTTGCAAATAAAAGCACAGATTGGTAGATGTGTAAAAAATAAAAGCAGACACTGAATATCCCTTTGAGCATGGTGAAGTTATTAATTAGGCTATGGATGGTGTATCAATACACCCAGTCACTACAAAGATACAGGCATCCTTCCTAACTCAATAGCCGGAGAGGAAGGAAACTGATCAGGGATTTCACCATGAGTCCAATGGTAATTTTAAAACAGTCAGAGAGTTTAATGTTTGTGATGTGACATAGATGGATCAACAACACTGTGGTTACTCCACAATACTAACCTAAATTACAGAGTGAAAAGCCTGTATACAATTCAAATATTCCAAAACATGCATTCTGTTTGCAATAAGGCACTTAAGTAATACTGCAAAATATGTGGCAAAGAAATTAACTTTACGTTCTGAATACAAAGTGTTATATTTGGGGAAAATCCAACACAAACTTCACTGAGTACATCTATTCATATTTTCAAGCATGGTGGTGGCTGCATCATTTTATGGGTATGCCTGTCATTGGCAAGGACCAGGGAGTTTTTCAGGATAATAATACATGGAATACAGCTATAAACACAGGCAGAATCCTAGAGGAAAACCTGGTTCAGTTTTTTCCAACAGACACTGGGAGTCTAATTCACCTTTCAGCAGGACAATAACCTAAAACACAAGGCCAAATCTTCACTGGAGTTGCTTACCAAGACGACATTGAATGTTTCTGAGTGGCCTAGTTACAGTTTTGACTTAAATTGAAAATCTATGGTAAGACTTGAAAATGGCTGTCTAGCAATAATCAACAATTAACTTGACAGAGCTTGAAAAAAAAATATATATATTGTACAATCCAGGTGTACAAATCCCTGTAGAGACCCAACTGTAATTGCTGCCAAAGGTGCTTCTACAAAGTGTTGACTCAGGGGTGTGAATACTTATGTGAATTAGATAATTTATTCTGTATTTCATTTTCAATCAATTTGCAGAAATTTCAACAACAAAAAAAAACTTTTTCATCATGGGGTATTGTGTGTAGGTGGGTGAGAGAAAAAAACAATTTAATCAATTTTGAATTCAGGCTGTAACACAACAAAATGTGGAATAAGTGAATGGGTATGAATACTTTCTGAAGGCACTGTATATCATCTCCACCAATTCGCCATCAGCAGTCATGTGATCATTTGTTTTCATTTAGTCAGCTAGCTAGATAGGTGGCTAATTGGCACATACGATTTGAACTGAGGTAATCAGGTCACTTTCGTTTTGAAATGGTGTGCCAAATATTTTGATATGTACCATGATTTGTGTATTTAACTTGCTCTATGTATGCAATTGCTCAGTTTGGCCAGGTGGCCAGCTCTAGGAAGAGTCTTGGTGGTTCCACACTTCTTCCATTTAAGAATAATAGAGGCCACTGTGTTCTTGGGGACCTTCAATGATGCAGAAATGTTTTAATACCCTTCACCAGATCTGTGCCTAGACACAATCCTGTCTACGGACAATTCCTTTGACCTCATGGCTTGGTTTTGCTCTGACATGCACTGTCAATATATATAGACAGGTGTGTGCCTTTCCAAATCATGTCCAATCAATTGAATTTACCACAGGTGGTCTCCAATCAAGTTGTAGAAACATCTCAAGGATGATCAATGGAAATACGATGCACCTGAGCTCAATTTCGTCTCATAGCAAAGGGTCTGAATACTTGCGTAAATAAGGTATTCATAAAAAAAAATTGCAACAATTTCTGAAAACCTGTTTTAATTTTGTCATCATGGGGTATTGTGTGTAAATTGCTGAAGATTTTTTATTATTTAATACATTTTAGAATAAGGCTGTAACGTAACAAAATGTGTAAAAAGTCAAGGGGTCTGACTATTTTCCGAAGGTACTGTATGTCTTGGTGGTCTCAGAGCAGCACTCCTGTAGCTCCCTGACTGCACCGGTTACATGTTTGAAGGCCAGTTTCATTGCCTTTGGGACCAGATTCTGAAGTTCTTGATCTGTTGAGGATCTTGCAATTGTCTTTATGGCCCACTGTTAAAGATTTGAAGAGAGTGTATCCGAAATGGCAAAACAAACTAACTAACACACACAATAATAACCAGGAAATGTTTATACAGTGAGGGAAAAAAGTATTTGATCCCCTACTGATTTTGTACGTTTGCCCACTGACAAAGAAATGATCAGTCTATAATTGTAATGGTAGGTTTATTTGAACAGTGAGAGACAGAATAACAACAAAACAATCCAGAAAAACGCATGTGAAAAATGTTATAAATGGAATTGCATTTTAATGAGGGAAATAAGTATTTGACGCCTCTGCAAAACATGACTTAGTACTTGGTGGCAAAACCATTGTTGGCAATCACAGAGGTCAGACGTTTCTTGTAGTTGGCCACCAGGTTTGTACACATCTCAGGAGGGATTTTGTCCCACTCCTCTTTGCAGATCTTCTCCAAGTCATTAAGGTTTCGAGGCTGACGTTTGGCAACTCGAACCTTCAGCTCCCTCCACAGATTTTCTATGGGATTAAGGTCTGGAGACTGGCTAGGCCACTCCAGGACCTTAATGTGCTTCTTCTTGAACCACTCCTTTGTTGCCCTGTCCGTGTGTTTTGGGTCATTGTCATGCTGGAATACCCATCCATGACCCATTTTCAATGCCCTGGCTAAGGTTCTCACCCAAGATTTGACGGTACATGGCCCCGTCCATCGTCCCTTTGATGCGGTGAAGTTGTCCTGTCCCCTTAGCAGAAAAACACCCCCAAAGCATAATGTTTCCACCTCCATGTTTGACGGTGGGGATGGTGTTCTTGGGGTCATAGCCAGCATTCCTCCTCCTCCAAACACGGCGAGTTGAGTTGATGCCAAAGAGCTCCATTTTGGTCTCATCTGACCACAACACTTTCACCCAGTTGTCCTCTGAATCATTCAGATGTTCATTGGCAAACTTCAGACGGGCATGTATATGTGCTTTCTTAAGCAGGGGGACCTTGCGGGCGCTGCAGGATTTCAGTCCTTCACGGCGTAGTGTGTTACCAATTGTTTTCTTGGTGACTATGGTCCCAGCTGCCTTGAGATCATTGACAAGATCCTCCCGTGTAGTTCTGGGCTGATTCCTCACCGTTCTCATGATCATTGCAACTCCACGAGGTGAGATCTTGCATGGAGTCCCAGGGGCCGAGGGAGATTGACAGTTCTTTTGTGTTTCTTCCATTTGCAAACAATCGCACCAACTGTTGTCACCTTTTCACCAAGCTGCTTGGCGATGGTCTTGTAGCCCATTCCAGCCTTGTGTAAGTCTACAATCTTGTCCCTGACATCTTTGGAGAGCTCTTTGGTCTTGGCCATGGTGGAGAGTTTGAAATCTGATTGATGAATTGCTTCTGTGGACAGCTGTCTTTTATACAGGTAACAAACTGAGAATAGGAGCACTCCCTTAAATACTGTGCTCCTAATCTCAGCTCGTTACCTGTATAAAAGACACCTGGGAACCATAAATCTTTCTGATTGAGAGGGGGTCAAATACTTATTTCCCTCATTAAAATGCAAATCAATTTATACAATTTTTCACATGCGTTTTTATGTTTTTTTTTGTTGTTATTCTGTCTCTCACTGTTCAAATAAATCTACCATTAAAATTATAGACTGATCATTTCTTTGTCAGTGGGCAAACGTACAAAATCAGCAGGGGATCAAATACTTTTTTCCCTCACTGTACATATACATTTATGAATTCTATCACTGTATGAGGTACTAAAAAGGCATTGTCAATTGCATTATGACATCATACCTGTAGTTTATGAACCACTTGTTGACCATTTTTATGGTGACACCCTCAACAAGCAGGTTTTCTTTATCCTCCTCAGAGGGAAAGAGTTTCTGGAGAAATGTGGCCTTGATTTTCTCCAAACATCTCTTTTGGCTCAATGCAACCTGGGAATCTAGTTGGCACAGTAAGGGAAGAAAAAATAAATAAGTCATTAATGTATGTATAGCCTGTCTATATAGTGTGTGTGTGTATTCTTACATGATGAGGCAGCACTTGGTTCCTGTCCCTGATGGCAAGGGCAGGTGCAGGCACAGCAAGTGCAGCACGATTCTGTCTCAGCGGACCCTGTGTAAACATTATTTGTCACAACTCTGAAAGCCTGCTTTAGACAGACCTTCTTGAAAAACATGCCAGAACATTTATTTATTCGACCCTGTACTCTCCCGAATATGCTCATAGCTGGCACGACCAGCTCACCACCACCAGCCCTAGAGGTGCTGATAGCAGTGTTTGGCTCGATGACAGACCTCGCTGGAAGGCTAAATGTTACAATGAATTAACAAATGTGCAATATTTGGATACAATATAAATGTTACAAAATGGTGCTAATGTTACATATGATACAAATGTAGCAAATTATATGCTCACCTTCATTTTCTTCGTCAGAAATGTTACCATAGTGTCTTGGTCTCTGCAATTTGTTGGTAAACATATTATTTTGACAGTTAGAATTATTGGTGAATTATAAGTTCTCAGAAACGAGAACGGTGAATGATTTGTTCTGTAACAGGTTTAAAAGTGTGTGTTCTTTAGAGATACTCTGAATGATCGGCTATGAAAAGCCAATTGACATTTACTCCTGAGGTGCTGACCTGTTGCACCCTCTACAACCACTGTGATTATTATTTTTGACCCTGCTGGTCATCTATGAACATCTGGGCCATGTTCTGTTATAATCTCCACCCGGCACAGCCAGAAGAGGACTGGCCACCCCTCATAGCCTGGTTCCTTTCTAGGTTTCTTCCTAGCCTTTCTAGGGAGTTTTTCCTATCCACCGTGCTTCTACACCTGTATTGCTCGCTGTTTGGGGTTTTAGGCTGGGTTTCTGTACAGCACTTTGTGAAATCAGCTGATGTAAGAAGGGATTTATAAATAAATTCGATTGATTGATTTATCCTTTAGCTGGTAGCAAAAGTTTTCCACGGTAACGTTAGCTGGACTGCAAACACTACTTTCTTTTTTTTACCTTTATTTAACTAGGCAAGTAAGTGAAGAACAAATTCTTATTTACAATGACGGCTTACCAGGGAACAGAGAGACAGTAACTGCCTCGTTCAGGTGCAGAACATTTTTTTACCTTGTCTGCTCGGGGATTCAATCCAGCAACCTTTCGGTTACTGGCCCAACGTTCTAACCACTAGGCTACCTGCTGTCCCAAATTCTTGATGAGCAAATGTTCATGAATGTATTAGTAATTAGCCTACAGCATTGAATTGGGTGGTTGTGTAGACTTTCATGAACAGAATTTGTCTCCTCAATGGAGACGGACCCCCCTGTCGTCAACGTATTCAACTAGCCAAGAGAGTCCACTCCGACACAACTCTAAACGGTAAGGAAAAAGGACTGATTAACGATAGCTGGCTAGCTAAGTTAGCTGTCCATCCCTCATCAAAAACGAATCCTTACAGTCTTGTGTGTTTTATAACTATGTTTCAAATCTTAATTATTTTAGAAGTGGAGTGGAATGACTGAGGAGGAAGGAGAGGATGATCATGTCTTTGATAAGCTATATTGTGCAAATATTTATATATATATATATATATATATAATGTTACGTACGCCTCTTGGAGGGAACGCAACTCCCTGCTGCTCTAAATTCCCCGTGGAGTGAAAGAGGTATGGGACTGTAGGTGCGAGTAAGGATGACAAAAGCAGTAAGCAGTACCGTTAAAAAGGAATTTATTCCATCACACGGTAATTTTTTGGGAAAAGGGGCTGAACGGAACCAAAGCAGAGAAAGTAAAAATCAAAGCCCCCTCTCCTACCTTACCTGCCTACCCACAACTTACCTAACTTAGCACCACCTGGTGCACTAACCAAAATACAGGGGTGGTCCGTCCAGGTCTTACCTAGTGTGCATAGACAGTAAAATACTACGGGTTATGTATGCCCGCAGGCCTCTTGCCTAAGCACTCCCTAGGTGCCTTCCCCTTCCCCCCTGGGAACAAACACAAGAAAATACAAACAATTTTAAATAATCAATACGGACCTTTTGATAGATCTCTCTCTTTTAGCAAAAATCACTAACACAGAACATAACAATCAGTAACAGCTAACATACCACAATCTCTTAACAACTTTAAATTCAGGATGCACTTCACCCTCAGTCATCAGCCTCAGTCATCAGCCTCAGCCTCAGTCATCAGCCTCAGTCATCAGCCTCAGTCATCAGCCTCAGTCATCAGCCTCAGTCATCAGCCTCAGTCATCAGCCTCAGTCATCAGCCTCAGTCATCAGCCTCCTCTCTCAGCCTTCTCCCTTCTGAGCAACAGAACCCTGGCTTATATAGCTGGAGAAGGTGTCTAATGGGATACAGCTGTATCCTGACGAGGGGGCGGGGTCAGCTCCAATTAGTAAAGGGGAAAATTTCAGGAAGCCATCCTGAAACACACACATACAAGCAAAAGCACCACAGAAACTGGGGAACGTAACAATAAATACATGTATATGTATTGTATACTGTATACCTTAGCCAAATTCATTTAAACTCAGTTTTTCACAATTCTTGACATTTAATCCTAGTAAATATTCCCTGTCTTAGGCCAGTTAGGGTCAGCACTTTATTTTAAGAATGTCAGGATAATAGTAGAGATAATGATTTATTGCAGCTTTTATTTCTTTCATCACATTCCCAGTGGGTCAGAAGTTTACATACACTCAGTTAGTATTTGGTAGTATTGCCTTTATATTGTTTAAATTTGGTCAAATGTTTCAGGTAGCCTTCCACAAGCTTCCCACAATAAGTTGGGTGAATTTTGGCCCATTACTCCTGGCAGAGCTGGTGTAACTGAATCAGATTTGTAGGCCTCCTTGGTCGCACACACTTTTTCAGGTCAGCCCAAAAATGTTCCATAGAATTGAGGTCAGGACTTTCTAATGGCCACTTAAATACCTTGACTTTGTTGTCCTTAAGCTATTTTTCCACAACTTTGGAAGTATGCGTGGGGTTATTGTCCATTTGGAAGACCCATTTGCGATCAAGCTTTAACTTCCTGACTGATGTCTTGAGATGTTGCTTTAATATATCCACATAATTTTCTCTTCCTCATGATACCATTTATTTTGTGAAGTGCACCAGTCCCTCCTGCAGCAAAGCACCCCCACAACATGATGCTGCCACCCCCATGCTTCACGGTTGGGATGGTGTTCTTCGGCTTGCAAGCCTCCCCTTTTTTCTTCAAACATAACGATGGTCATTATGGCCAAACAGTTTCATCAGACCAGAGGACATTTCTCCAAAAAGTATGATTTTTGTCACCATGTGCAGTTGCAAACCGTAGTCTGGCTTTTTATGGCAGATTTGGAGCAGTGGCTTCTTCCTTGCTGAGCGGCCTTTCAGGTTATGTTGATATAGGACTCATTTTACTGTGGATATAGATACTTTTGTACCTGTTTCCTCCAGCATCTTCACAAGGTCCTTTGCTATTGTTCTGGGAATGATTTGCACTTTTCGCACCATTGTGCATTCATCTCTAGGAGACAGAACGCGTCTCCTTCCTGAGTGGTATGCCGGCTGCGTGGTCCCATGGTGTTTATACTTGCGTACTATTGTTTGTACAGATGAACGTGGTACCTTCAGGCATTTGGAAATTGCTCCCAAGGATGAACCAGACTTGTGGAGTTCTTGGCTGATTTCTTTTGATTTTCCCATGATGTCAAGCAAAGAGCACAGAGCTTGAAGGTAGGCCTTGGAATACTTTCACAGGTACACCTCCAATTAACTCAAATGATGTCAATTAGCCTATCAGAAGCTTCTAAAGCCATGACATCATTTTCTGGAATTTTCCAAGATGTTTAAAGGCACAGTCAACTTTGTGTATGTAAACTTCTGACCCACTGTAATTGTGATACAGTGAATTATAAGTTAAATAATCTGTCTGTAAACAATTGTTGGAAAAATTACTTGTGTCATGCACAAAGTAGATGTCCTAACTGACTTGCCAAAAATATAGTTTGTTAACAAGAAACTTGTGGAGTGGTTGAAAAACAAGTTTTAATGACTGCAACTTAAGTGTGTGCAAACTTCCGACTTCAACTGTATATCTATATATATATATAAATATATATAAATTGTCAGTTAATGATACATTTGGTATTGATCGTGCTGAGTAATATTGAGTAAGAGCAATAGAATATTTAGGCTAATTTGACAAACATGCATATATCTATATATATATATATATATATATATATATATATATATATATATATATATATATATATATACATATATATATATATATATATATGTGTGCTTGTAAAATGTTCTGTGTGTGTGTGTGCGTGCCTGTGCACACACACACTATATTGATGAAAAACTGTTTCCATTTGGGATCGAATGGTGGGATTTTGCACAGATGGGGCTCCATCTATCATGGGCCGGCAGGCAGGCCAAAAAGACTCAAAGGGAATACCCTTCTGTCCCCTTCTGAGCATTAATGCCATGTTCAAAACAACTGGGAACTGGGAACTTGGAAATTTCCGACTTCTGACTTCAGTGCCTTCAAGACAACGACGAACTCAGAAAGAAACGAGCTCCGACTCATCCAACTCGGAATTCCAACTAGGGAATTCAGGCCTGTTTCTAGAGCTCTGACTTTCCAAACTAAAGATCACTGACGTCATGATTTGACCTCATATTTTTTTGAGTTTTCAGTTGTCTTGAAAGCACCATAAAACTCATGGTACAGTAGGCTACCCTTTGCCAGCTCATATGTTTGTGAAACTGGATTTAGTGCTCTTTCTGCATTGAAACCAAATATTGATTCAGATTGGATGTGACAGAAGAGATAAGGTGCACACTGTTCACTACGCCCCCTGACTTTGAGAAGCTCCGACGCGACATGCATCAAGCACACCCATCTCATTAGTGGTGGTCAGATAAGAGACATTATGTCAGACTAATTTGCAATTGACTGCCCCGCATTGAAAGTATGTGATGGTGAGTTGAGAAAACAATCAGAAATACTGTTAGAATGTTTTTCAATTCACTGCCTTCTACTGCCTGTGTTATATAGTAGCACCGTCTTCCACTGCTTGTGTTATATAGTAGAACCGCCTTCTACTGCCTGTGTTATATAGTAGCACCGTCTTCCACTGCTTGTGTTATATAGTAGAACCGCCTTCTACTGCCTGTGTTATATAGTAGCACCACCTTCTACTGCCTGTGTTATATAGTAGCACCGACTTCTACTGCCTGTGTTATATAGTAGCACTGCCTTCTACTGCTTGTGTTATATAGTAGCAACGCCTTCCACTGCCTGTGTTATATATGAATGTTGACTGCTACCTTGTGTTCAAATGCTGATTACAACCTCTATGTACTGTAGTAGAACCAACTACTACCTTTGTTTGTTGTGTGTAATACTAGCTCCGAATGCCAGTACTGGAGTTCTGTACTAGTAGCGCCTAATTCTGCTGTCTGTTAGCGCTGACTCCTCATATGGTGTTGTCTATGATATAGGCCCAAGCATCTGTTTGGCATGATGTTGTTCTCTATGTTAACTGGATATAGGCAGTGCTGATGAGGAAGATGTAGTATCGCTAACTGGTTATCTGTGATACTGATTACCACAGATGTTTCTCAACATGTTTATTTTTACATATAGTACATAGTTAATGAGAGACTGGGTTGTGCCCTGGCCTGTGGGTGGCAGCACTAGTAATGTCTTCAAAATGTTGGTTATGGTAAACAGTTATCATATCAACTCATGTTTAAGCAGTCCCAAGCATTGTGTAAACTCATATTTCAACTGCGCTAGCTACTAATACTCACCCAGTCTCTTGTGTCTAGTGAAGTGAATCATGAAGAAAGGAGAGGGAGGGCTATGTTGAATCTGACACTGTCATGTTGGGCCCTTGCCAGCATTACAATTGTCTGAGCAAGGGCCCCGGAGCTGAAATCATCCAGTACTAAATAACATGTAGGTGTCTGGTCCCCCGTTTATTGCTAACACGGAGATAACCGATGATCCTTTTGCTTATCAATAATGCTAGAGCAGCCACTGACCGCACTCCCACTGCCTTTGATTTCAAATGCAAGTGGGTGCTTAATAGAAAAAGGATCATCCCAAAAAAATGATCATGTGATCCCACCCCCTCTCCCTTTTCTCTCTTCCCCTCCCTGCCATCCAGCATCATAAAAGTAATCTTTGAAATGTGAAGCCTTATCTGTGGCGCAGAATGAAATTAAGTTCTCACAAGAAACGTAGATAAAAAAGCCAGCTGACTGTCAACACCCTGGTGATGTTATCTCAACCGGGAGAGAAAAGTACTAATTAAACAAATGTGTACTTTTTTCTCTCCTCCAGCTCTCATGTTTTGTTCTGATGGAGCAGTGGCACCGTTTCCAGTTTCTTGTCAAGTATACGTTGGCTTGGATTTAGATTGAATAGGTAATTCTTATAAAGGGTTGTCAGTTACAGTATTTTTGCATTAATGTATTTCAGTTAAATAGTCTTTGTGATTCTTATCCTGGAAAACCAATAATGATTGATAGGGCTCAATGTTCAAATATTGTTTTTAATGTTATTACAGACTTAGGTGACATACATTAAGAAGATTATTTGAATATTGATCCCTTTACCATTAGATCAGATAACTTGTGTTTATTGGAATGATAGTTTTGCAGAAATGTTTTGTCTTTATTCAATTAATGGAATGATTAGTCATGAATGAGTTTTAGATCCAATTATTAAAGCATTCTGAAAGTCAACTGAAACAACACATGTATTCTTACCTTGTTTTGCATCTGACCCTTTTTGTGTTGTACACAATTTCTTGCACTTGTTTTGAAAATGCTAGCTCTAAATGGGGAACCTAGTATGTACCTTATGGCCTTTTTCTTCTTGGAATTCCTCTTACAATGACAAACACCTACCGTCTGCCAAGATCTATTGCCTCAAATGATGTGCCTTTTTCTGCAGTCTCTTGGGGAGAAAAGCAATAGAGAGTTGTGAGAATGTAAAGTGCCTGAGCTTATGACCTTTTGCCTTGTCTAGCGTCTGCAGAGATCAATTAGTCTTTCTTGTGTATTAGCTGAGAGAAGAAAAACATATATTATTGTAAGTAATAACAGAGGGTGGTTAGTGGTCTGCCTGTCCCTCTCCCAGACACCCTAGATCCACTTGAATTTGCATACCGCCCCAACAGATCCACCACTGACGCACTCTCTATTGCACTCCACACTGCCCTTTCCCACTTGGACAAAAGGAACACCTACGTGAGAACGCTGTTCATTGACTACAGCTCAGCATTCAACACCATAGTGCCCACCAAGCTCATCACTAAGCTAAGGACCCTGGGACTGAACACCTCCCTCTGCAACTGGATCCTGGACTTCCTGATGGTCCGCCATCAGGTGGTGAAGGTACGCAACAACACATCCGCCACGCTGACCCTCAACACAGGGGCCCCTCCGGGGTGCTTGCTTAGTCCCCTCCTGTACTACCTGTTCACCCACGACTGCGTGGCCGAGCACAACTCCAACACCATCAATACGTTTGCAGATGACACAGAGGTGGTAGGACTGATCACCGATGATGATGAGACAGCCCATAGGGAGGAGGTCAGAGACCTGGCAGTGTGGTGCCAGGACAACAACCTCTCCCTCAAAGTCAGCAAGACAAAAGAGCTGATCATGGACTACAGGAAATGGAGGGCCAAGCACGCCCCCGTTCACATCGTTGGGGCTGGAGTGGAGCGGGTCAAGAGCTTCAAGTTGCAAGGTATCCACATCACTAAGGATCTATGCAAACACACCAACATTGTCATGAAGAGGGCACAACAACGCCTTTTCCTCCTTGGGAGGCTGAAAAGATTTGGTATGGGCCCTCAGATCCTCAAAAAGTTATACAGCTACACCATTGGAGAGCATCTTGACTGGCTGCATCACCACTTGGTATGGCATCTGCTTGGCATCTGACCGCAAGGCGCTACAGAAAGTAATGCAGATGGCCAGATCATCACTGGGGCCGAGCTCCTAGCCATCCAAGACCTCTGTACCAGGCGGTGTTATAGGAAGGCCCTAAAAATTGTCAAAGACTCCAGCCACCCAAGTTATAGACTGTTCTTTCTGCTACTCTCTGCTACCAATGCATCAAGTCTTGAACCAAAAAGGACCCTGAACAGCTTCTACCCCCAAGCCATAAGACTGCTAAATAGTTTGTTACAAAGTTTACCAAATGTGACTCGTTTCAGGAAACTAGGAGCATGTCGCTCGTCACTACTTCAAAGGAGCAGCATTTGAAAGTAAACGTTTTCTTTTTTTAATAAGAATGTGTTTTTTGGCGGAAATGCCTTCTGGAACATGTGAACTTTCATATGCCTTAATAACAGACCTTTATGCCATCTGTAAATATGAATACAATTGTTAAATTACAAGTCTATTTGGTGTAGCCATGGAGTGAGCAACCTTCCCCGCTAGCCATGATTGGCTGAGATAATGAGTGGGCTGTAAATGCAGAGAGATGAGTTCGGATTAGTCTGCCATGTAACACGCTTCTGTCTATAATATGAGGTGGTCAGTATGTGTACAGTTGTGGCCAAAAGTTTTGAGAATGACACAAACATTAATTTTCACAAAGTTTGCTGCTTCAGTGTCTTTAGATATTTTTGTCAGATGTTACTATGGAATACTGAAGTATAATTACAAGCATTTCATAAGTGTCAAAGGCTTTTATTGACAATTACATGAAGTTGATGCAAAGAGTCAATATTTGCAGTGTTGACCCTTCTTTTCCAAGACCTCTGCAATCCATCCTGGCATGCTGTCAGTTAACTTCTGGGCAACATCCTGACTGATGGCAGCCCATTCTTGCATAATCAATGCTTGGAGTTTGTCAAAATGTGTTGGTTTTTGTTTGTCCACCCACCTCTTGAGGATTGACCACAAGTTCTCAATGGGATTAAGGTCTGGGGAGTTTCCTGGCCTTGGACCCAAAATATCGATGTTTTGTTCCCTGAGCCACTTAGTTATCCCTTTTGCCTTATGGCAAGGTGCTCCATCATGCTGGAAAAAGCATTGTTGGTCACCAAACTGTTCCTGGATGGTTGGGAGAAGTTGCTCTCGAGGATGTGTTGGTACCATTCTTTATTCATGGCTGTGTTCTTAGGCAAAATTGTGAGTGAGCCCACACCCTTGGCTGAGAAGCAACCCCACACATGAATGGTCTCAGGATGCTTTGCTGTTGGTATTACACAGGACTGATGGTAGCGCTCACCTTGTCTTCTCCATACAAGCTTTTTTTCCGGATGCCCCAAACAATCGGAAAGGGGATTCATCAGAGAAAATGACTTTACCCCAGTCCTCAGCAGTCCAATCCCTGTACCTTTTGCTGAATATCTGTCTGTCCTTGATGTTTTTCCTGGAGAGATGTGGCTTCTTTGCTGCCCTTCTTGACACCAGGCCATCCTCCAAAAGTCTTTGCGTGCAGATGCCTGCTGCCATTCCTGAGAAAGCTCTGTACTGGTGGTGCCCCGATCCCGCAGCTGAATCAACTTTAGGAGATGGTCCTGGCGCTTGCTGGACTTTCTTGGGCACCCTGAAGCCTTCTTCACAACAATTGAACCGCTCTCCTTGAAGTTCTTGATTATCTGATAAATGGTTGATTTAGCTGCAATCTTACTGGCAGCAATATCCTTGCCCGTGAAGCCCTTTTTTTTGCAAAGCAATGATGACGGCACGTGTTTCCTTGCAGGTACGTGTATGATCTGTGTAGTAACATTATTCATTTCTCAGAGACATTTGCATTGCTAGTTATAGCGTAATGTTAGCTAGCTAACATTGAATCTGGTTGGTTAGCTACCTGCAGACATTATGTAACATTATGAGTTGGGATTATGGTTCATTGTTTAACTTCTTATGGATCCGATCCCGTGAGCGGGTTCGTTTTTGGAGCAAACAAATTCAAAATAAAATTTATTTAACATTCGTGGATATACAAGTGTTGCATATGGTTGCAAAGATTAGAGTCTTGTTAATATCACAGCGTTGTCAGATTTCAAAAAGGCTTCACAGCGAAAGCACAACATTTGATTGTTTGAGGATAGCACCTCACATATTTTCAACATTAGCATAAATTCATATCCAGCGCGGGTCTCACAAAACCCATATAAGAGCTAAAATAAATTGCATACCTTTTGAAGAACTTCTGCTGAGGGCATCTCAAGTGTCCGAACAAGAGAATCCATGGTTCTTTTGTTAGAAAAATTATTTATTATAACCATAAATCTCTGTTTGGTTGGCGCGTTATGTTCAGATAATCCACCAAGCATTTCCAGTCTACTCGCCCGTTGTACAGTGAAGAGAAAGCCTTCAAATTATACCTATCAACTTTGCCCAAACAAATCAAACATCCTTTATAATTTATCCTTAGGCATCCATTTATCTATATTGGCTATTATATTTCACTTGGATAATAACCTACACGATAGAAAAGGTAAACACCGAGCTGCGCGCTCCCGGGTATCTCGCACACTAGACAGAAAAGATATCCTGGTATGTCATACAAATTTGTCTTCCTTTTGTCTCTCTTTCACTATAAACGCTTCAAACACTGTCCAGAGACTGTAGACATCTAGTGGAAGCAATAGGTACTGCAACCTGGGAGCTATTTCCCTGAAAATTCAATAAACAGGCATTCAAAGTGAGGAAAGGTCAAAAGAAAAATTATTTCCAGACAGAAATTCCTCAGGTTTTCGCCTGCTATATCAGTTCTGTTATACTCACAGGCATTATTTTAACAGTTTCAGAGTGTTTCCTATCCAATAGTACTAATTATGTGCATATCCTAGTTTCTGGGCCTGAGTGGCAGGCATTTTACTTTGGGCATGTCAGACAGGCAAAAATTCGGAAAATGGGACCCTAGCCCTAAGGAGTTAACTAGCTAGCTACATGTCTAAACAAAGGACTCCACGATGCAAGTAACTATTTCAATATAATGTTTATGATGTCACTGCGACAACTGTCAATAGACGTAGCTGGTAAATTCACTTTGGCTATATTCTCAGATTTCAGAGCACTCTCGCCTGAGTGTGCCAGAAGGCAGAATAACTGACGAATTAATGAGTGCTCAAGACTCGTTGAATATGGCTGGTGTCAGTAAATGTTGGCCAAAAGTGTAATTAAATTGTTGCCAGCAGAGCAGCACCAACGCTCTGGATAACATAGAAACAGCCTAACCAGCTCTGCTAGGGTGAGTAAAATGGTCAGAACGAGCTGTTCTCTCATTTGTGTCTGGAAGTAGCGAGCAAGCTAGCCAACGTTAGCCAGTTAGCTTGGGTGCTTGATTGCTGTTGTTAGGTTAGGTCAGAACGCTCGGATCAACCGTACTCCTCTGCCAGAGTGTCCAGTGTGCGCTCTGAATTTACGAACGCCCAGAGAAGACTCTGGCACTCCAGATAAAACGAACACACCCGTAGTATAAACCACCCATTAGTCTTGAAATCTTTGGTTGTTTAGTTCATAGCCTCACATGTGAATCCTTAAATAGATAGGTGGGGCTAAAAATTAAGAGGGTGGGAACGATGCTGAATGGGTGTAGACAAAGAAGAGCTCTCCAGTAGGTGTACCAAACGATTCAAAGGCAATTTTCTCAAAAGTGAGATTACAAGTTTATCAACATTCAAAGCAGAATTACTTTCCCATTGTTCCTCAACTGTAGTGTATGATAAACAATTTTCTAGTTTTGTCTCCACTTTTATCCAATGTAAAAAAACATTGGATAAAAGTCGGTTGGTCACAAATAGCTACCTGGACAATCTGCATTCACCATATTTGCACTAACTTTTTGGACTCATCACATACGCTGCTGCTACTGTTATTCCTAGTTATATGTACATATCTACCTCCGCTACCTCTTACCCCTGCACATCGATTCGGTACTAGTACCTCATGTAGCCAAGTTATCGTTACACATGTCTTTCTCTCTGCATTGTTGGGAAGGGCCCGTAAGTAAGCATTTCACTGTTGGTCCCCACCTGTTGTTTACGAAGCATGTGACGAATAACATTTCATTTGATTTAATGATACATAGGAGTACCATTCTCCAGCCATGTTTGTGGTCTAGAATGTTATATCCTGTGAAAGGGAACATTCAGTTTTTCATGGATATTTAGATATTTTTGCATTTTTCGCACTACTATAAATTCTTCCCTGAGAGCTTACAAAAGAGAGCTGCTATCTTTTGTGGTTGGATGAGTTGGAGTAATACCACCAGTCAGAAGATCAATTCAACTTTGTTAACTTGACACTGCTGTAGACTGCTTTAAACATATCACTTCCAAGACTAAAATACAGTTATGATCAATCCACTGAATTCTTTCCTCCATGGAGGCTCATCCTTCTAAAATTCACTGAGTCCATCCTGTGAATAAAATAATAAGTGACAGCCCTGCGGCTATCAGATGAAGCACAGAGAAAGAAACATTACATGTTTGCTTTAAGAAGGGTCTGCTGCATTTATAACCAGCGAGGGCAAGGGCTAGCAGAGCTATTTTCTCTTCTTTACCAACATTCCGTCTCCCTTTGGTGACAACTCGTCGCTTATGTCTACAGGATAAATGTTAATTGAAGTAGACAGTCAGAGAAGGCTCCATTTAAATGTTTGCTGGCACATGCTTGTGTACTCCAAACACCGCAATGCAGCTTTGTACTTTAGGAAGTCTGTATGGATGCTTGCTATTACAAGGTGTTAATACCACCAATCAATTAGTATGAATTAGCCTTGTTATATTAACTTTTCTTTCTTTTTAATAAAGCCATAGTAATTTAATCCTATTTAATATTGAATTTTTTTCTAATTGTCTGACAAAATGTAAGTTACAGTAGTAATTGACAAGACATATAAAATATATTCATGATTAACATCTTTCTTGCTTCCGAAGGTGAAAGCTGCCAACCAAAGTCTCACCGTGTTGTATGCAATCGCGTCCAGCCTTGTCTGTCCGCATAGATTTTGCTCTTTAAGGTAACACGTGGGAACCCGGTGGATGGCACTTACAATGTATGATACCAGACAAGCTCATTCATTTTCCCAGAAGTCTTAGCTTGTCAAACAGCTGCGGGGTCATGGTTGACCGGGCTTTGTGGGGAACTATTTCTCACTTATTCACTCAAGATCGTTGAATATACCAAGAGCAAAATGCTGCATATTAACGAAAACTCATGTTTTCAGTTTGTGTAGGGGGCATTGGTTAAACAAATATTTGTGGTATGTTTAAACACCCTGCACTGGCTAGCTGATGGCTACTACAGTACTTACTGGAAGGGTCAAGACACTGCTGTAATATACAGTCACCTTAATTCAAATTGATTGATTACAATGTCAGTTGAACTACCTAGTTTAGATGAGGTATTGGAAAGACTTGAAGTTTCAAGAGAGCTCTGTGATTATCGTGTTATTTTTACATTGTAAGACTGTAATGTGGGGACGTACACCTCCACACTATTTTCCATTACACAACTCAACCCTTGTCTCTCTATCCATCCATGCAGCCCCAATCTCACCGAATGGTCCCTTCAATCTCAGATAAAAATCAAAAGCCAACTTGACCCCGGGACATTGTTGCAGTTAACTTAATGTGTCCTGGCTTTCCCAAGGAATGTCTTGCCTGAGGTCGGCTATAAAATAATAACATGATATTACATTATGGCGGTTAATCATTAAAGACATTACATGTGGGCATCAGAGTTTGCTAGCCAGAATGTAAATCCCCATAGTGGGTTATATATTAGCCTAATGTTTTATTAAAGGCTGTAATTTCCAATAGCCCAACCCGGTCACTTTGTTTGGTAAGCTGACGTATGGGGCTGGGGAATAATGTAAACTCTCAAATTCATAGAAAGAGCTTTGGAGGCAAGCACTGACAGTCAACACAAGAAGCTGTTTATTTACAAAGACTCAAAATATAAACAATGGAGCAATAAAACCTTGGGATAAGAGACTTTTGGTAACCTTACTTACCAAGAAGGACACCTACTGATCAAGTATAATGAGACAAATGCAACATAGATGTTCACTTGCTTTCTAAGAAGAAACTATTTAATGAGCTTTGATTCTCTAATTTCACTCACTGCTCAATGTGGTCTCAGGGAAATTCATATAATTCTGTATGTAAATCTGTGAAACTCAATTTAGTAGTTTAAATTACATTAGGTTACATTATGAATGGAATAGTTGATGTACAATATCATACAATTTAGAGGATGTACAGTATCATACAGTGAGGGAAAAAAGTATTTGATCCTCTGCTGATTGTGTACGTTTGCCCACTGACAAAGAAATGATCAGTCTATAATTTTAATTGTAGGTTTATTTGAACAGTGGGAGACAGAATAACAACAAAAAATCCAGAAAAACGCATGTGAAAAATGTTATAAATTGATTTGCATTTTAATGAGGGAAATAAGTATTTGACCCTCTCTCAATCAGAAAGATTTATTGCTCCCAGGTGTCTTTTTTATGGGTAACGAGCTGAGATTAGGAGCACACTCTTAAAGGGAGTGCTCCTAATATCAGTTTGTTACCTGTATAAAAGACACCTGTCCACAGAAGCAATCAATCAATCAGATTCCAAACTCTCCATCATGGCCAAGACCAAAGAGCTCTCCAAGGATGTCAGGGACAAGATTGTAGTTCTACACAAGGCTGGAATGGGATACAAGACCATCGCCAAGCAGCTTGGTGAGAAGGTGACAACAGTTGGTACGATTATTCGCAAATGGAAGAAACACAAAAGAACTGTCAATCTCCCTCGGCCTGGGGCTCCATGCAAGATCTCACCTCGTGGAGTTGCAATGATCATGAGAACGGTGAGGAATCAGCCCAGAACAACACAGGAGGATCTTGTCAATGATCTCAAGGCAGCTGGGACCATATTCACCTTGAAAACACACTACGCCGTGAAGGACTGAAATCCTGCAGCGCACGCAAGGTCCCCCTGCTCAAGAAAGCACATATACATGCCCGTCTGAAGTTTGCCAATGAACATCTGAATGATTCTGAGGACAACTGGGTGAAAGTATTGTGCTCAGATGAGACCAAAATGGAGCTCTTTGGCATCAACTCAACTCACCGTGTTTGGAGGAGGAGGAATGCTGCCTATGACCCCAAGAACACCATCCCCACCGTCAAACATGGAGGTGGAAACATGCTTTGGGGGTGTTTTTCTGCTAAGGGGACAGGACAACTTCACCGCATCAAAGGGACGATGGACGGGGTCATGTACCATCAAATCTTGAGTGAGAACCTCCTTCCCTCAGCCAGGGCATTGGACATGGGTCGTGGATGGGTATTCCAGCATGACAATGACCCATAACACACGGCCAAGGCAACAAAGGAGTGGCTCAAGAAGAAGCACATTAAGGTCCTGGAGTGGCCTAGCCAGTCTCCAGACCTTAATCCCATAGAAAATCTGTGGAGGGTTCAAGTTGCCAAATGTCAGCCTCGAAAGGAGTGGGACAAAATCCCTCCTGAGATTTGTGCAAACCTGGTGGCCAACTACAAGAAACTTCTGACCTCTGTGATTGCCAACAAGGGTTTTGCCAAGTACTAAGTCATGTTTTGCAGAGGGGTCAAATACTTATTTCCCTCATGAAAATGCTAATCAATTAATAAAAATTTTCACATGCGTTTTTCTGGATATTTTTGTTATTATTCTGTCTCTCACAGTTCAAATAAACCTACCATTAAAATTATTGACTGATCATTTCTTTGTCAGTGGGCAAATGTACAAAATCAGCAGGGGATCAAATACTTTTTTCCCTCACTGTACATCTTACCTGGTCATACAATAGCATAAGAATTGGATGAAGTAAGTTAGCATACATCTTGGAGAACATATAATATTATACGTATTTCTTTGAGACCAGGTTGCTTGTTACATTCTAACAACAAGAGAGAATTACAGGGAGAATTTACAACTTAATGACAAAGGTTAGGAACATTTACATGAAAGGTTAGGGGAACTAAAACAACAAAGGTTAGGTAAATTTACGAAGCAGGTTAGGTGAATTGGGTTAAGTTAGGCTTCTCCATGTAACCTATTGCATTTGCATACTGCTAAAATCAGAGAAAATCTTGCTTGAATTTCTCTGTTTAAAGTTCATCTGAATAGTAGTCAGGCAAAGAAAACAGAATAGGCGAATGATTTCACACACAATGGATATCTCAAATACAACTTTTAGCCGAGTTCAAAATGGCAAACATTCCTTTAAACCACTTTAACCTTTACTCAACACATTTGGATTAAGAGGACTTGTAACCTGAGGTGCAAACATCCTAATTTACCCCAACATTTCCTATTCTCTCTTTTTCTCTTTTATACAAATGTGGAACAGTTTTCAAAGGGTGGTGTGTATTACATAATGGTATGAACATATTCCCTTTTTAATCCACCTGCAGGGCAGTGCTGATTGATATGGCCAGAGAGTTCCTGCACTCTGGTTCACCTACGATTCTGGCTTCCAATTGGGACACTCTTCACTCGGCAACAATTTATATTTTCTAAGTTTGGAGTATCAACACAGTAGTCTCTCTGAATAGGGAAAAGGGAACGGAGGGAGGGGGTGTTGCAAAAGCCCCTCAGGGCAGGGAAGATATTGAATCTGCTGTTATAAAAAACACAATCTCTTGAGCAGAGGGCGATATGGATGAGGTTGATGTCTGATAGTAAACAACTCCTTTAATGACGGCCATTTTGGATAAGAATAGCCAGTTCTTCCCGTAGTTCTACCCTGGAGTGTAACTTAAAGCCTAGTTTTGAGTTTGTAATGATACTGAAGGCAGAATGTCATTAATCAATTCAGTGTTGGACAGAGTAAATCTCTCTCCATTTACCCTATAACCACTATTCTTCAAATCATGGTTATAGGTGTATACTTTTGTACAGTTTCATGACCCAGGGATCACAGTCTTCATTATATTGAAACCAACTCTACCATGGCCTTTAAGTTAGATCATTTCACAGTCAAAATTTCTGGAGGTGACCATAATTGCCCATAATTGATGTGACCCTTGTGACCAAATAATTCAGGAGGAAAGCTATAAAACCCCAAATACCTTATGAGAATGGCTTATAATCATGCAAATAAATAGCAGGGATTTGCCGTGTTACCAAACCAGTTTTATGTATGAATAAGATTGTCCCTTGCCAAAACCTTGTACACCTCCTGCATGAACCTGAAGCCTCACTCCAAAACCTGGGTCGAGTTGGATCAGACCTCATGATTAATCTTCAAACGATCAGCACTAGGCTTTAGGATTCCATTTCAGAGCCAGGGGGGTTTGGTAGCTCGCATGCCAGCATTGATGATATTTCCCCAGTATTACAGAGTTAGACTCACATGCCATTGATGATATTTCCCCAGTATTACAGAGTTAGTGTCACGACTTCCGCCGAAGTCGGTTCCTCTCCTTGTTTGGGCGGCGTTCGTCGGTCGACGTCACCGGTCTTCTAGCCATCTCCGATCCACCTTTAATTTTCCATTGGTTTTGTCTTGTTTTCCCACACACCGGGTTTTCATTCCCTGATTATTTGTCGTGTATTTAACCCTCTGTTTCCCCCATGTCTGTGTGTGGAATTGTTTATTTGTCAGTGGGTACTTTCCCGCTGGTTTGCGCCGGCTTATGGTTTTCCACCTGTGCTTTGTGGCAGCCGGTTACTTTGTCGTTGTGTTTTGTACTTTGTACAGCCTCACTTGTTTTGGGCATTTGTTTTGTGACGCGGTTGCGTTCTATTTACATTGCCTGAGTACCAGCTACACCCACATCTTGACAGTTAGACTCACATGCCATTGATGATATTTCCCCAGTATTACAGAGTTAGACTCACGTCCAATTGATGATATTTCCCAGTTCTACCAAGAGTTGTCTTTCTTCCCTCTGAGGAATTTCTTCCGAATTGTGTTAGTTTTTCTACCTATCAAATGTCTTTCAAATCCAAACTCAGGCAGTCAAATTTCTCGGGCAGAGTTTGGAATGTGTGAACATGCGTAATTTTGTTGTCTTGTCTGACTCAAACTGCGATGTCATTTGGGACACCTCAGTGCAGCATAACCTAAAGGGGATGAATGCCCTGAAAGATTTGGCACTGCTTTAGGGAGTAGTCATCAGTTAGCTGGTTAACAACAGTTTAACAGGACACTATGGGCCATATTTAAATGTGCTTCTCAGTCTAGGACGTGGCTGGTTTGCGTCTGAGAAAAAGTCCCTGTGGGTTTTCTGGTTTGATTATTCCCTCACCTCCTTCCCTGACTCCCCAAGTCCATCTGATAGATCCGAGATGACAGAAATAGGTTTAAGCAATAAGGAGGAATCCCTATTTAATCTTCCAGAGTGCTAGATGGAGATATTACCACATAGTGAACACCTATTTTATCGACTCAAATGTGTTATGTCTGAATCAATTAAGGAAAATTGAGTTAAAATGAGCCAGCTCTAGTATTGGAATCTACCCTATGAAACTTGGACATACAGTACATTCTCATCCATGACACTGCTTCTAAACTGTCTTTAGTCCTGATTAATATTTGTATTGAAATTAATGTGAATTAAGGATTTACCAAGATAATGGCGCAGACTGCAGAGAATGAAGATATCCTCAGTAAAAGGAAATCACATTAATACATAGACCATTGGGTAAAGTTAAAGAACTGCCAAGACTGTACGATGATGTTTGTGTTTAAGGGAATATATAAAATGAACAAGAATGTCATTGGTATTTATTAGCTCAGTCAGAGGCATGTTCAAAACAAATGGAAAATCTGAACGTCATTAATTTTACAGTGGCAATTTGCGGAGGAATCAGGTAAGAACACATGTTTGGGGTTCCAGAGGGTGGTTGGGTGTGTAAATTGCTTTAGAATGTTACAATTAATCTTGCAAACGGAAAGTACATAAAACCCAGTCTTTGGCAGGAAATCCATATTTGTCTGTTCAAACAAATTGCATTCATGTGTCCTCAAAATGTTTGGGGTTTGGAAATTAAAAGTAAATTACTGATCAAATGGGTGCTGGATCATGGTCATAACAGCTATGGGAAATACACATTGAGATTCGTATATGTGGTCTTCATGATGTGTTCTTACAGTGAAATGTAGTACATGTGAAGACAGACTAAGTTAAGTGGAGGAAGCATGCAACTTCACCTATTTCTGTTCAGTGTGATTTGCAGGCTCCAGATAAAATAAGACCAAAACTGGGTGGTTCGAGCCCTGAATGCTGATTGGCTGACAGCCGTGGTATATCAGACCGTATACCGTGGGTATGACAAAACATTTATTTTTACTGCTCTAATTACCTTGGTAACCAGTTTCTAATAGCAATAAGGCACCTCGGGATTTGTGATATATGGCCAATATGCCACGGCTAAGGGCTGTGTCCAGGCACTCTGCTTTGCATCGTGCATAAGAACAGCCCTTAGCCGTGGTATATTGGCCATATACCACACCTCCTCGGGCCTTATTGCTTAAGTATACAAGGTCTGTTTTTCAACTGCAAACAAGAATTATCATCACAAGGTTGTGTGTTAACATTGCCATATACTATATAATTCCTATAAAATCAAATCCATAGGGAGAATCTCCCACAGTTATTGTAGTGACAGCACAACACTCATATTATATCATAATAGGCCTATAGCTACATCGAGGACAAAAACATGGCAAATGCATTGGATTCTATCCTTCAGGTATGCTCTTGTCAACTCTATTCACTTCTGACACAGAGCTCTAAACATTTCACTTGACAGTAAAACTAACTTTGGTCTCTCCAATACACATTATTTCTCCATTCATTTTGGGCATGCCATAGCACTGTCTGCCAAAAGTGGGAAAAAGCAATAAAGGGTGGAATGGCTGCTGTGTCCTTTTCCAAATGGGGTGCCCAATGAGGCCTCTCTAACCTCGGGCGAACACCATTTGCACCACTATTATTCCCCAACTTATTTATTTGGAATGGAGTATCCATTTTATTTTACATTTGCTGAGGAAATAGATGATGCAATGCGTCCCGACCACTGGGCTACCATATTGTTAGAAATTGCACTTTCAATTTACTGCCGTGCTGCCGCGCTGTAGGCTGCCTCTTTGATGATGATCGGCGGAAACAATTGAAAATACAATGGATTTTGCAGGACGAAGAGTGATTGCCGTCATATACTTGATTCGATGGAGGCCCTCAACTGTATTTTGTTGATGCGCCTCAGCCCTCTTTTCCCTGCAAACTTGCAAATTTCATTTTTCAAGGCAGAAATGAAGGTCTTTCCGGGGTTAAGAGCTGTAACATGGACCTTACTCATTAAACCTGGATTATTAAACCAAGCATTTTCTACTTGATTAAAACAAAAGTTTGACTGTAAAAATTACTAGAAAGCTGACCTGCTCTGCTCATGTTGAATACTAACCTGTATGAAAACTTTAACAGGACTAAATCAATTTGGAAATGTATGAAAGAGCATATTTGTGTCACGATCTTCAGGGACGGACCAAGGCGCAGCGTGTCGGGTTGAGTTAAACATGTTTATTTGTAAACTCACTCAAAACAAAACAACAAACGAAGATCATCTGGTGTAGCACCAACAGCACATACACATTAACAGAGTCAACTTCCCACAACGAAAGGAGGAAAGAAAAAAAAGGGCTACTAAAGTATGACTCCCAATCAGAGACAACGATGGACAGCTGTCTCTGATTGAGAGCCCTACCTGGCCAACAGCAAAGAAATAGAAAAACTAGAACAGAATGCCCACCCCAAATCACACCTTGACCAAACCAAAATGAGACATAAAAAGGCTCCTACAGGTCAGGGCGTGACAGTACCCCCCCGGGGGACTCCGGCCGCAAAACCTGAACCTATTGGGGAGGGTCTGGGTGGGCATCTATCCATGGTGGCGGCTCTGGTGCGGGGGCCCTCGCTCCACCTCTGGCTCCCTCTGTTTTTGTGGCGCCTCTGAGGTGGGGGCCCTCGCCGCCGACCCTGGACTGGGCACCCTCGTTGCGGGCCCCGGACTGGGCACCCTCGTTGCGGGCCCCGGACTGGGCACCCTCGTTGCGGGCCCCGGACTGGACATAGTGGCAGGACGAGCCGGGCCCTCGATGCGCACTGGAACTCTGGTGCGAGGAGCAGGAACCGGCCATACTGGGCTCATGCCGCACACTGCGACTCTGGTGCGGGGAGCAGGAACCGGCCGTACTGGACTCACGCCGCGCACTGGGACTCTGGTGCGAGGAGCAGGTATGGGACGTGCTGGACCCACGACCCGCACAGGGATCCTGGAGCGTGGAACAGGGACAGTGCATGCTAGGCCCACAACGTGCACAGGGATCCTGGAGCATGGAACAGGGACAGTGCATGCTGGGCCCACAACGCGCACAGGGATCCTGGAGCGTGGGACAGGGACAGTGCATGCTGGGCCCACAACGCGCACAGGGATCCTGGAGCGTGGGACAGGGACAGTGCATGCTGGGCCCACAACGCGCACAGGGATCCGGGAGCGTGGAACAGGGGCAGGATACACTGGGCCGTGAAGACGCACTGGATGTCTCGAGCGTACAGCCTGCACAACCCGTCCTGGCTGAATGGATAATTTTGCCCTGCGGGGCGCTGGCACAGGACGTACTGGGCTGTGGAGACGCACCGGAGACACAGTACGCAGAGCCGGCGCAGAATATCCTGGTCCGAGGAGGCGTACTGGAGGCCAAGAGCGCTGAGCCGGCACACTCCTCCCAGGCTGAACACTCCTCCTAGCAAGACAGATGCGGGAAGCTGGCATGTCGCGCACCGGGCTGTGAACACGCACTGGTAACCCCGTGCGTTTCACCGCCTCACACGGTGCCTTACCAGTGCGATGCTCCATCTGGTAAGCACGGGGAGCTGGCCCAGGTCTCCAACCTGGCCCAGCCAAACTCCCCGTGTGCCCCCCCCCCAATACATTTTTGGGGCTGCCTCTCGGGCTTAAAAGCCAGCCGTGTTCCCGCATACTTCTGCTCGTAGAAGCACCGCTCCTTCTTTGCTGCCTCCAGCTCCTCCTTGGAACGGCGGTATTCCCCAGCCTGCCTCCCGGGTCCCTTACCGTCCAGGAACTCCTCCCATGTCCAGGACTCCAGATAGGCACGCTGCTTAGTCTCTTGGTGGTGGGAAGTTCTGTCACAATCTTCAGGGACGGACCAAGGCGCAGCGTGTCGGGTTGAGTTGAGTTAAACATGTTTATTTGTAAACTCACTCAAAACAACAAACGAAGATCATCTGGTGTAGCACCAACAGCACATACACATTAACAGAGTCAACTTCCCACAACGAAAGGAGGAAAAAAGGGCTACTAAAGTATGACTCCCAATCAGAGACAACGATGGACAGCTGTCCCTGATTGAGAGCCATACCTGGCCAACAGCAAAGAAATAGAAAAACTAGAACAGAATGCCCACCCCAAATCACACCCTGACCAAACCAAAATGAGACATAAAAAGGCTCCTACAGGTCAGGGTGCGTGACAATTTGCCTCGTTCAATTTTCTTCAGTATTAAAAAGGTTAAAGGACAATGACATCAGTCAGGAATGGCCTCTGTTGCTCCGACAAGACTTCCCCCTGGAAACAAGGATTTGGTTGTCTAGGTTTCTCCTTGTTATAAGAGGACTTTTTTTATGTATTGCGGCCCTAGAATGCAGCTCACTGAGTTCCATCATCTTTCCCTTTACTAATGCAGGCTGATCAAATTTAATTGCAAGCTTCTCTGGTTTCAGCAACAGGTGTTTTTATGTTTAGCAATAAGGTTGTGAGAGGAAGTGTTGTTCATCTCCTAATCGTGATGATAATGTATTCGGTCTCTCTGGATTTGATTGTATTTCTGTTAGAGAATCATTATTAGCTTCGTACAGACTTGATATTCCCCCTTCTGGTCCCTAGAACAGCATACTGAACATTTAAGTTAAATCTGTTAGGAGGGGTTTCAGGTCTTTGACATTGTGGAAATTGAGTATACATCCAGTTATCCCTTTCCCATGACAGGGGTAGTTTCACAACTGGTAAAGAATAACAATAACTTACCACTAAAATAAAAACATAATACACAATAGGTCCTGTGCTTTTTTTGTATGTATATAGTGGTCAAATACTGGATTAGCGTTCAAGTTCAACAGCTGGTTTGATTTCTCCGCTCCACCGAGTTTCATTTAATGTATCAACTTTCTGAGGCCAGGGGTTGTGTATTTTGTATCCTGTAAACCACCAAATGCCTTTTAGCTAATGGTAGAGGCTGGCAAGCTGTTTTAAATGGGAGCGTGATAAGGTTGTGTCAATAAAACATGGATCTGCGTGTTTCCCAAATAAATGGCTGGAGGAAGTTGCTCAATCCCAAGTAGACGTCTGTGGTTTGTTTTTACATTTGAAAAGTACAGAAGTTGTTTTTATTCCGTCTGGACAAAATGACCACTATATACCAAAACATCATTACCAAACAAGTGTATGATACAGGGCAATGAAATTGAGACCAGATTTTTGAGTGAGAGGTGGTTTTCATGTTTTTTTATTTCTCATGTTTTATTCCATGTCAGTGGAATGGCCAATGTTAGTTTAATGGGATTCTTTTTTTCTAGTCCTAAGTAAATTTGTATCAAGACCTTGACCTGTGATACATATGTCATCATAAACTGGGTGGTTTGAGTCAAGAATGCTGATTGGCTGACAGCCGTAGTATACGGTCTGATATGGTATGACAAAACATTTTATTTTTACTGTTCTAATTATGTTGGTAACCAGTTTATACAGTGGGGAAAAAAAGTATTTAGTCAGCCACCAATTGTGCAAGTTCTCTCACTTAAAAAGATGAGAGAGGCCTGTAATTTTCATCATAGGTACACTTCAACTATGACAGACAAAATGAGGAAAGAAAATCCAGAAAATCACATTGTAGGATTTTTAATGAATTTATTTCCAAATTATGGTGGAAAATAAGTATTTGGTCACATACAAACAAGCAAGATTTCTGGCTCTCACAGACCTGTAACTTCTTCTTTAAGAGGCTCCTCGGTCCTCCACTCATTACCTGTATTAATGGCACCTGTTTGAACTTGTTATCAGTATAAAAGACACCTGTCTACAACCTCAAACAGTCACACTCCAAACTCCACTATGGCCAAGACCAAAGAGCTGTCAAAGGACACCAGAAACAAAATTGTAGACCTGCACCAGGCTGGGAAGACTGAATCTGCAATAGGTAAGCAGCTTGGTTTGAAGAAATCAACTGTGGGAGCAATTATTAGGAAATGGAAGACATACAAGACCACTGATAATCTTCCTCGATCTGGGGCTCCACGCAAGATCTCACCCCGTGGGGTCAAAATGATCACAAGAACGGTGAGCAAAAATCCCAGAACCACACGGGGACTTAGTGAATGACCTGCAGAGAGCTGGGACCAAAGTAACAAAGCCTACCATCAGTAACACACTACGCCGCCAGGGACTCAAATCCTGCAGTGCCAGACGTGTCCCCTGCTTAAGCCAGTACATGTTCAGGCCCGTCTAAAGTTTGCTAGAGAGCATTTGGATGATCCAGATGAGGATTGGGAGAATGTCAGATGAAACCAAAATATAACTTTTTGGTAAAAACTCAACTCGTCGTGTTTGGAGGACAAAGAATGCTGAGTTACATCCAAAGAACACCATACCTACTGTGAAGCATGGGGTGGAAACATCATGCTTTGGGGCTGTTTTCTGCAAAGGGACCAGGACGACTGATCCGTGTAAAGGAAAGAATGAATGGGGCCATGTATCGTGAGATTTTGAGTGAAAACCTCCTTCCATCAGCAAGGGCATTGAAGATGAAACGTGGCTGGGTCTTTCAGCATGACAATGATCCCAAACACACCACCCGGGCAACGAAGGAGTGGCCGTGAGAAGCATTTCAAGGTCCTGGAGTGGCCTAGCCAGTCTCCAGATCTCAACCCCATAGAAAATCTTTGAAAGTCTGTGTTGCCCAGCGACAGCCCCAAAACATCACTGCTCTAGAGGAGATCTGCATGGAGGAATGGGCCAAAATACCAGCAACAGTGTGTGAAAACCTTGTGAAGACTTACATAAAACATTTGACCTCTGTCATTGCCAACAAAGGGTATATAACAAAGTATTGAGATAAACTTTTGTTATTGACCAAATACTTATTTTCCACCATAATTTGCAAATAAATTCATAAAAAATTCTACAATGTGATTTTCTGGATTTCTTTTCCTCATTTTGTCTGTCATAGTTGAAGTGTACCTATGATGAAAATTACAGGCCTCTCTCATCTTTTTAAGTGAGAGAACTTGCACAATTGGTGGCTGACTAAATACTTTTTTCCCCCACTGTAATAGCAATAAGGTACCTCAGGAGCTTGTGGTATATGGCCAATATACCACAGCTAAGGGCTGCATCCAGGCACTCCATGTTGCGTCGTGCTTAAGAACAGCCCTTAGCCATGGTATATTGGCCATATACCACACCACCTCGTGCCTTATTGCTTAAGTAGACCATTCTGTAAAGTTTCATCGACCAGACATATAAACTCCCCTTTACAAACTATAGCCAGTGTTATTGTACCTAATTGCAATGGTCATTTTGAGATGAAGGAGAGACTTGGTTGATAAGACAGACATTATTATAGGTGTCTTCCTTAGTGATATTAAACTTGACACTTTGATCTACTGTTACACTTTTGTATAAAGTTTCAACTTATAAAACATACCCTTTAAATAGAAGCACAGAAGAGGACCTTTTCAATTCACAGGGCATTAATTAAGGAAATTGGACACTACAATACCATTATAAATTTGTCATAAAAGAACACTTCTTTTCATTATCACAACTATTCAACCGTATCTTCCAAAGGCACATCTTAACATTTGTCAAAATATTGACACGGGATTGTTTTTCCGAGGCAACTTTTTTAATGAAATAAAATCTGCAGGTATTTAATATGATAATCTAAATTATAATAAATGGTACGGGTGTGAATAACTCCATGAAGCCTGTAAACAAAAGTAGTTCTGCTTGGTGGAAAGATCCACTTTCTAGTCTTCTGAGAAATAAAATGTTTTAATAGCCTCTCTCCCTGTTAATGATATTCCGTTCATTTTTAACACACCATTGCACAGATATTGAAACCATTCATTTCTGTAATAGGGAACAGGCCTACAGAGTATTCGATCTGAATGTTGCATGCTTGACAGTCCTTTTTCGTGATAATGATTTCACTCTTTGAGCACCATCATGTATTCGGTAGATAATACAGTATGCTATCTTTTTGTTTCTAGATGTGATTGATGTGTGGATTCATTTGTATGACAACATAACATTGGAAATGTGAACGTGTGAAGCCATATGTCAAAGTTGTAGTATGACAAGCAATAGGTTACCCCCATATGTATGGCAGGGTTAGCTATAAAGAATAACAGTGTCACTTTGAATAGGATATTGCAGAGGATTTTCAATGAACATGTCACATCTTTTAGTCTCACTTACATCATTATGCATGTATGATTGCATATTATAAATGCATGACTGCATCCAGAACAAGCCTCACTGTGACCCAAAAGGCCTAGCAGTGTTCTGCCTCAGGGGGACATCGAATACAGAGAATAGATTTATATCTTGGAACACTTTTTGGTCCAAGACCCAATACTCTCTGCTAGTTGTCACACCATGGTCTGTCCAGCAGAGGGAGACTGAGAGCACAAGACCTTCCACATCGTCCTCCTAATTCACTGCTCATTATGGTTTTAAGTTAATCACCTGTGCCTAGTTAGTTAGTGTGAACAGGTGGATACTTAAGGACTTTCATTTACTTGTATCTTTGCTCAGTCTTGAAGTTCTCCTGCCTAGCCTATGCTTTTGTGTTTTCCCAGTTGGTCTAACCTGTAAGACTTTTGACCAGCCTCTTTGGTAAATGTTGTTATTGGACTCAATTTGCCTGCAATCATCCGGTGTGGATTTGTGCATTGCTCAACCCAGCACTTATGCTGGATCCTTTGTGTTTGCTCAGGAGGAATATTAAGTAAAGACTATCTGTTTTTCCCTCCTAACCTGCCTCTTGTGATTACCTGCCAATTGGGTCCACACTGCCCGTAGGACAGTGGTTAGAACCTTGGGTTTTCCAGCAACACACTCTGGGTTCGTATCACGGATCTGACAGCAAGACTGAGCCAACAAGATATGGACCTGGCAGATACTGAACAGATTCACGGAGCCATTAGCAAACAGGGAGTTTTGGAACACATGAGACACAGCTCCAGAGACTGACGGACGCGGTGAACCAGATTGGGGAATCGCTGCAACAACTACAAACATGCTTGCCTCGAGAACCTGTTGTACTACCAGCACCAGAAACCCCATCCTTAACTGTACCAACGCCCCAAGAACCAAAGATTCCAACCCCTCAGCGCTACGGTGGGTTGCCTGGTACCTGCAAGGGCTTCCTGACTCAAGTGTCACTCATCTTCGAACTCCAACCAGCCATCTTTGCTTCTGAGAGGGCTAAGATTGCATACATTATTTCCTTGTTGAGTGATCGTGCACTGGATTGGGCCTCAACCCCCTGGAGACAACACTCCGCCATCTGCTCTGATCTAAAAGTATTCACAGAGACTATTCAACAAGTGTTAGACCATCCAGTCAGTGGCCGTGAGGCAGCGAGGAGATTACTAGACCTACATCAGGGGCATCAATCTGTGGCCGATTACGCCATTGAGTTCTGTACCCTGGCTTCTGAGAGTAAGTGGGATTCAGAGGCGCTCATTTCAACCTTCTATCGTGGCCTTTCTGAAGGGGTTAAGGATGAATTAGCCAGTAGAGATTGGGGTACAAGTCTGGAGGAACTCATAACTTTAGCTGTCCGAATTGATAACCGTATTCGTGAAAGAAGAAGAGAACGCTGTACTGCCCGAGATATGGCCATGTTGTCATCTCCTAACGTCCCAGAAGGTTCCCATTTAACTCCACAGACAGAGGAAGAGCCGATGCAGCTTGGTTTGGACCCGCATTTCACCTAAGGAGAGAGAGAGACGCATGAGAGAAGGTCTGTGCTTCTATTGTGGTGACTCTAATCACTTGCGCTCTTCTTGCCCCGAGTGACGTTGAAAGCATTTGTGGATTCAGGTGCAGCGGATAACTTTTTGGACATTAATCTGGCTAAGAACATGCGTATCCCCTATGAGACTTGCTCTTCATTCTGGAAGGTTGAAGCCCTAGATGGCAGACCAATAGGGTCTGGAATAATCAAGTTCAGAACAGTTCCTTTATGCTTGACCATTGATACTAACCATCATGAAGAGATCTCTTTTTATCTGATCAAGTCTTCCAGAGAACCCCTTATTCTAGGTTACCCCTGGCTGCGGCTTCACAACCCTCAATTCTCCTGGACCTCTGGAACTCTCCTTCGTTGGGGCTCGGCGTGCGAGGATTCTTGTACCTCTCCTGCCTTCACTGGGGTCTGGAGTAAAGAAATTCTGGCAGCGATTGAGGAGGTGAGTGCCAGTTCCTTGAATAAGCCACAAGATCTAATGCTCATGCCCCCTGATTACTATAACTTGAGAGAAGTGTTTAGCAAACAACGCGCTACTAAGATACCCCCTCATAGACCATATGATTGTGCTATTGACCTTCTTCCTGGCGCACTCCCTCCTAGAGGTCACCTATATTCCCTCTCTGCCCCAGAGACTAAGGCTATGAACGAATATATCCAGGATGCTGTGAGTACTGGTTTTATTCGCCCATCATCTTCACCAGCTAGTGCTGGTTTCTTTTTTGTCCCTAAAAAAGACGGTAGTCTTAGGCCCTGTATAGTCTATTGTGGGCTCAATAAAGTGACTGTTAAGAATCGTTACCCCCTCCCACTAATGTCATCGGCTTTTGAACTGCTCCAGAAAGCTAAGATCTTTTCAAAGTTAGATCTGCGAAGTGCGTACAACTTGGTACGCATAAAGGAGGGAGACGAATGGAAGATGGACTTCAGTACCCCAACTGGCCACTGGGAATATTCGTTGAATCTAGATGACATACTGATTTTCTCAGACTCCCTACAGGAACACATTCACCACGTCCAACAGGTCCTGAGGAAGCTTCTGGAGAATCACCTCGCCTCGACAAATGTGACTTCCATGTGCCCCAAGTCTCATTCCTAGGCTATGTTATCTCACAAGAAGGCATCGAGATGGAACCAAAGAAGGTATCTGCCATCACCAACTGGCCCCAGCCCGAATCACTAAAGCAGGTGCAAAGATTTCTTGGTTTTGCCAACTTTTACAGGAAGTTTATTTGCAATTTCAGCACTATTGCAGCACCCATCTCCTCACTTACTAAGGGATCACCCGCTCGTATCCACTGGACTGCTGAAGCTCAGCAGGCGTTCGACAGGTTAAAGGGACTGTTCTCTTCTGCCCCAATCCTGGTACACCCAGACCCTGAATTGCCATTTATTGTGGAGGTGGATGCATCAGAAGAGGGAGTTGGAGCAGTGCTCTCCCAAGGGTCTATCACAGATAACAGAGTCTGTCCGTGTTCTTTCTTTTCCAGACGCCTGTCGCCAGCTGAGAGAAACTACGATGTGGGTAACCGAGAGCTCCTTGCTGTGAAACTTGCACTGGAAGAGTGGCGCCAATGGCTGGAAGGGGCCAAGCATCCTTTTGTTGTGTGGACAGACCACAAGAACCTGTCCTACCTACAGCAGGCAAGGCGCCTTAACCCCCGGCAGGCCAGGTGGTCTCTCTTTTTTACCCGTTTTAATTTTGTGATCTCTTACAGACCTGGATCCAAGAATGTTAAGGCTGATGCCTTGTCACGCCAGTATGATCGTTCCCAGAGGGACCGTTCCCCAGAGTTCATCATCCCCAGAGACTGCATTCTTGCACCGGTTAGTCGGTCCATTGAGGATACAGTGCGAGAGGCTCTACGGGGTGTACACATTCCTGATGAAGTCCCAGCAGGATGCTTGTTTGTGCCCAAGGGAGCAAGATCAGAGGTCCTCCAGTGGGGTCATGCTTCTGCCATTGCGGGACATTCAGGAACCGAGAGGACATTGGATTTTATTCAGAGACGCTTCTGGTGGCCAGAGATGACAAGAGAAGTCTGATCTTTTGTACAAGCCTGCCCAGTCTGTGCTCAACAGAAATCCTCTAATCAGTGCCCTGCCGGCCTTCTACATCCCTTGCCTATCCCACAACGCCCCTGGTCTCACATCTCCATGGATTTCATCACTGGTTTACCAGCATCAGAAGCTAACACTGTTGTACTAGTGGTGGTGGACCGCTTCTCTAAGTCCACACACTTCATTCCGTTACCTAAACTCCCTTCAGCCAAAGAGACTGCCGACCTTATTCTTCAGAATGTGGTAAGAATCCATGGAATTCCAGTGGACATTGTTTCAGATCGAGGTCCCCAGTTTGTCTCGTTACTGGAAAACATTCTGGTCTCTGTTTGGCTCTTCTGTCAGTCTCTCCTCAGGTTTCCACCCTCAGTCAAACGGCCAAACAGAACGGATAAATCAGGAGTTGGAGAAATACCTTCGCTGCTTCACGTATCATCAGCCATCCTCCTTTCTTGCTATGGGCAGAGCTGGCACACAACACCTTACGCAGCTCCTCGACTGGTCTATCTCCATTTAAGTGTCAATTCGGGTTCGAGCCACCATTGTTCTTCAGCCAAGAGATAGAGTCCCTAATGCTGAGAGATTCGTCCAGCACTGTAGAAGGACATGGAAAAGGGCTCACGTAGCCTTGAAGAGTGCTTCCACCCGCCACAAGAGGTACGCGGACAAGAGAAGGAGGGCAACTCCACACTTCAGAATCGGAAAAAAGAGTCTGGCTCTCAGCTAAGGACTTAACGTTAAAGGTGGAATCCAAGAAACTTGCCCCAATATTTTTGTCCCATTCAAGATCACCAGCCGGGTCCAAGATCTTTAAAAGTAAGACCTACTTTTCATGTCTCTCATTTGAAACCCGTATTAACGTCTCTTTTGGTGCCCGTAGGACAGTGGTTAGAACCTTGGGTTTTCCAGCAACACACTCATTCGTATCACGGATCTGAAACTAGTAGGCAGATATCTAAAATTGATCTAACTGGAAGTAATATCAATAATAAACAGTACAACAGGAGTAGACAACTAGATTCAGGGTACTGTCACACCTACTCCCTCCAGCGATCGACGTTGCCGGTCTATTAACCACCAGTCCTGGCAACCCATCATTACGCACACCTGGCAACCCATCATTACGCACACCTGGCAACCCATCATTACACACACCTGGCAACCCATCATTACGCACACCTGGCATCTCATCATTACACACACCTGACAACCCATCATTATGCACACCTGGCAACCCATCATCATGCACACCTGGCAACCCATTACGCACACCTGGCAACCCATCATTACGCACACCTACACCCCATCATGAGGCACACCTGGACTTCATCACTCCCTGATTACTTCCCCTTTATCTAGCACTCTGTTGTATCACCCATTAGTTAGTATTGTTTCCTGTTTTCATGTTTAGATGCTACTCCTGTTTTTGTATTCACTCCATGTTCGTTCCTATTAAACTCACTGACTGCACCTGCTTCCTGATACCCTGCGTCTCTGTTACAATTGCTATGTTTAGAAAGGAACCAATATATTTTTCCAACATGCACTCTGGGTTTTTACAAAGTGCAGGACAAGCCATTCAGTCAGAATGTGTTATCGGACAGCATGATTTACCTACTTACATTTTGGAAGCTAATAGATTGCATTTAGTTAAAATATAAGACATAATAATTGTAATCGGAAGATGCCAATCAAATTGACATGTTAATAGCAACAGAATAAA
This sequence comes from Brachymystax lenok tsinlingensis, assembly GCA_030435695.1. Classification (NCBI taxonomy): domain Eukaryota; kingdom Metazoa; phylum Chordata; class Actinopteri; order Salmoniformes; family Salmonidae; genus Brachymystax; species Brachymystax lenok. The sequence goes on from CM059798.1 coordinate 13,004,745, forward strand.
TAGCAATAGATTACCTATAGAATAAATAATGCTTTAATTGAACTGTAATTGTAATGTAATTACTTTTTATCTCATGGCTAACTACCAGGAAGTTTAGAAGGCAAGCTTAGTAGGCAGGGAGCTTAGATCTTTGAAGCTGTCACGACTTTCGCAGGAGTCGGTCCCTCTCCTTGTTCGGGCGGCGTTCGGTGGTCGACGTCACCGGTCTTCTAGGCATCGCCGATCTACTTTTAATTTTCCATTTGTTTTGTCTTTGTTTTATACACAGCTGGTTTCAATTCCCCAATTACATGTTCATTATTTAACTCTCTGTTTTCCCCATGTTTGTGTGCGTTATTGTTCCTATTTTATGTCAGTCCATATTGGTGGGCTTGGTATTGTTACTACTTTGATTACTTTGAGTAAACTACGTTGTGTTGCTCATCTCTGCTGTCCTGCGCCTGACTCTTTATGCACCAACTACACCACGCATTCTGACAGAATAACGCACCGAAGAATGGAGTCAGCAGGAGCAGACACCCCCGTGTTGGCGGTCGAGGAGCGCGTCCAGCAGCATGCGACTATGTTGAGAGGAGGAGAGAGGAGGAGTTCCTCCAGCGCCTCCACCAGCACCACCACAGGCACCACTGCTCAACCCCTTCACCCGGTCCCAGTGGGATTCTACTCGCGCTCCCGAGGGAGTATGATGGGATGGCTGCCGGATGTCAGGGGTTCCTACTCCAGCTGGAGCTCTACCTGGCAACCGTCCACCCGGCTTCTTCGGGTCATGAGAGCGTGTCCGCCCTCGTCTCCTGCCTCTCAGGGAAAGCCCTGGAGTGGGCCAACGGCGTATGGGGGGAAGGAGAAGCGGTGTTGGACCACTACGAGGATTTCACCCGCCGCTTTCGGGCTGTTTTCGACCACCCGGCGGGTGAACGTCTGTTTCACCTGAGGCAGGGGACGAGGAGCGCACAGGAGTTCGCCTTGGACATCCGCACCCTGATCTATCACTACAGGTGTAGTTTGCGAGAGGACGTCCGTCGGGAGTTGGCCTGCAGGGACACCACTCTCACCTTTGACCAGCTGGTGGACCTGTCCATCCAGCTGGATAACCTGCTGGCTACCCGCGGACGTCCAGATTGGGACCTGTCGATTCCATCCCCCAGCACCACCGCTCCGACGCCCATGGAGCTGGGAGGTGCTGCACTTAGGGCGACTGGAGGAGGATCCGGTCCATGCGCCATCTGTGGCCGCAAAGGGCACACTGCCGGTCGGTGCTGGGCTGGTCCCTCTGGGAGTTGAGGCAACAGGCAGGGCACTCTCGTGTCACCCCAGGTGAGTCGGCACCAGGCTCACCCAGAGCCCCTTGTTGCACACATGTTTTTGTATATAAACATTCCTGAGTTTTCCCCGCATTCCCATCGTAAGGCGCTCATAGATTCAGGCGCAGCTGGGAATTTTATTGACCGATCATTTGCCCATAGTTTAGGGATCCCTAATGTTCCAGTGGACATGCCCTTCCCAGTTCACGCCCTAGATAGTTGACCATTAGGGTCAGGGCTAATTAGGGAGGTCACCGCTCCACTGGGCATGGTGACACAGGAGGGTCACAAGGAGAGAATTAGTCTCTTCCTTACTGATTCTCCTGCGTTTCCCGTGGTGCTGGGCCTACCCTGGTTAGCCTGTCATGATCCCACTATTTCGTGGCAACAGAGGGCTCTCACAAGGTGGTCACGAGTGCTCGGGGAGGTGTTTAGGGGTTTCCGTCGGTGCTACTACGGTGGAAGGTCTCCACCGTGCGCATCCCCTCTGAATATGCCGATTTGGCTCTCGCATTCTGTAAAAAGAAGGCGACTCAATTACCACCCCATCGATGAAGGGATTGTGCGATAAATCTCCTGGTAGACGCAGCACTTCCCAGGACTCACGTGTATCCCTGTCACAAGAATTTTGTTCCATCTCAGAACTATTATATCAAATCAGACTATAACTATATCTGTTTCCTTGAGTTTGTAAAGCTCCTGGTATAAGAAACAGAGTCCCGAACTGCAATGGTCAGGTTTTATTCAGAGATTGTTCTGAATTCACAATGGGAACACTTTTCTTTGTCAGTGGGCAAACGTACAAAATCAGCAGGGGATCAAATACTTTTTTCCCTCACTGGACAATTTAACTCCACCCTGCTTTAGGCGCCCCCCCTCCCTCCCTGGGTGGGAAACTGTTTTCCTGCTGTTGGATTCACAGTTACAAATCGTCTGTCGACAGTTCTCCTTTTCCTCTGATATCTCAACTCCATCCTGCTTAGGTTGCAAAATAGTAACACAATGTCTTAGTCTTTTAAAGTTCTAGTCTTATTCATCTAACACCTATAACATACATTTTCAGGCTGTAATATTCTTAGTCATTACTTAAACATACAAATTCCTACTTATATCAATCCCCTGTCGCAAGAGGAGACGGCGGCTATGGAAACATATATCTCCGAATCCCTGGGGCAGGGGTGCATTCGGCCCTCCACTTTACCTGCCTCCTCAAGCTTCTTTTTTGTGAAGAAGAAGGATGGAGGTCTGTGCCCGTGTATTGACTATCGAGGCATCAACCAAATCACTGTGAGGTACAGTTACCCGCTACCTCTTATAGCCAGTGCGATCGAGTCAATGCACGGGGCGCGCTTCTTCACAAAATTGGATGTTAGGAGCGCTTACAACCTGGTGCGTATCCGGGAGGGAGACGAGTGGAAAACGGCATTTAGTACCACCTCAGGGCACTATGAGTACCTCGTCATGCCGTACGGGTTGATGAATGCTCCATCAGCCTTCCAGGCCTTTGTAGACGAGATTTTCAGGGACCTGCACGGGCAGGGTGTAGAGGTGTATATTGTAGACATTCTGATATACTCTGCTACACGCGCCGAGCAAGTGTCTCTGGTGCGCATGGTGCTTGGTCGACTGTTGGAGCATGACCTGTACGTCAAGGCTGAGAAATGTCTGTTCTTTCAACAGTCCGTCTCCTTCCTAGGGTACCACATTTACACTTCAGGGGTGGAGATGGAGAGTGACCGCATTTCAGCCGTGCGTAATTGTCCAACTCCCACCACGGTAAAGGAAGTGCAGATTTCTAGGGTTTGCCAACTATTACCGGAGGTTTATCCAGGGCTTTGGTCAGGTAGCGGCTCCCATTACCTCACTGCTGAAAGGGGGACCGGGTGCATTTGCAGTGGTCGGCTGAGGTGGACAGGGCTTTTGGTCACCTGAAGGCTCTGTTTACCTCGGCTCCCGTGCTGGCTCATCCGGATCCCTCTTTGACGTTCATAGTGGAGGTGGACGCGTCCGAGGCTGGGATAGGAGCCGTGCTCTCTCAGCGCTCGGGTACGCCACCAAAGCTCTGCCCCGGTGCATTCTTTTCGAGGAAGCTCAGCCCGGCGGAACGAAACTATGATGTGGGGGACCGGGAGCTGTTGGCTGTCGTCAAGGCTTTGAAGGAGTGGAGACATCGGCTTGAGGGGGCTAAACACCCCTTTCTCATCTGGACTGACCACCGCAATCTGGACTACATCCGAGCGGTGAGGAGACTGAACCCTCGCCAGGCAAGGTGGGCCATGTTCTTTACCCGTTTTGTTTTCACCCTGTCCTACAGACCAGGTTCCGAGAATACGAAGGCAGATGCACTGTCCCGGATGTATGACACAGAGGAGCGGTCAATGGATCCCACTCCCATACTCCCGGCCTCTTGCCTGGTGGCACCGGTAGTGTGTGAGCTGGACGCGGACATCGAGTGGGCATTACGTACAGAGCCCACTTCCCCCAGTGTCAAGCTGGGCTCCTGTATGTTCCGTCTGCTGTCCACGACCGTTTGATCTATTGGGCCCACACGTCACCCTCCTCTGGTCATCCTGGCATCGGTCAGACAGTGCGCTGTCTTAGTGGGAAGTACTGGTGGTCCACTTTGGCTTAGGACATGAGGGTTTATGTTTCCTCCTGCTCGGTGTGCACTCAGTGCAAGGCTCCAAGGCACCTGCCCAGAGGGAAATTACAGCCCTTACCTTACCTGTTCCACAACGGCCGTGGTCGCACATGTCGGTGGACTTCCTCACGGATCTTCCTCCCACACAGGGTAACTCCACGATCCTGGTCGTTGTGGATCGGTTCTCTAAGTCCTGCCATCTCCTCCATTTGCCCGGTCTCCCTACAGCTCTACAAACTGTGGAGGCCCTGTTTACACATGTCTTCCGGCACTACGGGGTGCCTGAGGACATAATATCTGATCGAGGTCCCCAGTTCACGTCAAGAGTCTGGAGGGCGTTCATGGAATTTCTGGGGGTCTCGGTCTGCCTTACCTCAGGTTTTCACCCCGAGAGTAACGGGCAGGTGGAAAGAGTAAACCAGGATGTGGGTAGGTTTCTGCGGTCTTATTGCCAGGACCGGCCGGGGGAGTGGGCGGCGTTCATCCTCTGGGCAGAGGTGGCCCAAAACTCGCTCCGCCACTCCTGCACTAACCTCTCCCCTTTCCAGTGCGTACTGGGGTGCCAGCCGGTTCTGGCGCCTTGGCATCAGAGCCAGATCGAGGCTCCTGTGGAGGACAACTGGTTTAGGCACTTGGAGGAGACATGGGACACGGCTCATGTGCACCTTCAGTGGGCCATGAGGCGTCAGAAAACGAGCGCAGACCGCCACCGCAGTGATGGCTCTCGACCCAAAACCTGCCCCTCCGCCTGCCCTGCCCCTCGTTCACCTCGTTCCGCCTGCCCTGCCCCTCGTTCCATGTGTCTCTCCTCAGGCCGGTGGTGGCTGGTCCACACCAGGAGTCTGAGGTGCGGGAGGTTCCTCCGCCCCCTCTGGACATCGAGGGGGCCCCGGCGTATGCAGTTCGAGCAATATTGGACTCGAGGCGTCGGGCGAGGGGCCTTCAGTACCTCGCGGAGTGGGAGGGGTACGGTCCGGAGGGGAGATGCTGGGTGCCGGTGGAGGACGTTTTGGACCCTGGATCGATGCTGCGGGAGTTCCAACGTCTCCATCCAGATCGCCCTGCGCCTCGTCCCCCGGGTTGTCCCCGAGGTCGGTGTCGGCGCGCTGCTGGAGCCGCGTGTCAAGTAGGGGGTACAGTCATGACTTCCGCCGAAGTCGGTCCCTCTCCTTGTTCGGGCGGTGTTCGGTGGTCGACGTCACCGGTCTTCTAGCCATGGCCGATCCACTTTTCATTATCCATTTGTTTTGTCTTTGTTTTATGCACACCTGGTTTCAATTCCCCAATTACATGTTAATTATTTAACCCTCTGTTTTCCCCATATGTGTGTGCCTTATAGTTCCTATTTTATGTCAGTCCATATTGGTGGACTTGGTATTGTTACTACTTTGATTACTTTGAGTAAACTACGTTGTGTAGTTTCTGCTGTCCTGCGCCTGACTCTTTTTGCACCACCTACACCACGCATTCTGACAGAAGATGAATTCCGAGGTCCAGTTCCCTTTTGTTGCATTATAATCATCTCACATAGATTTGGTGGTATTCAAAGCAACTTAAACAACATTGAAATTGCATCAATTATGTCAAAAATGGTTTCTACATTTCCCATTTCTTGTGATGCAGTTCACAATAGCACTGACGGATGTCTTGACTTTTAACTGCGTCAGAGTTTTGAACAACCCTTCCCCCCGTATTTCCATGCTGACTGAAGACCTAGATAGCCAGTAACTAGCTAACACCAGACATAGATGAAAGGGGAAACATATCAGTTTATTTGCCATAGATGAATTGGGTCAACTTTTAATTGTATTTGCTGACACCCTACAGTAACATTTTTGCACCAGTAGAGTAGCTATCTAGCTAAATAAACCATGCCCCTCTGCAAACACGCATTCTCCGATGTTGGTTACTTATTTAAATTAGGTAATGGAATATCATGTTACCATTGGTGTATTAAAATGAGAGAGTTAGGGTTATGTCACCCTATCTCCTTAATAATCCCTCCTCCTGAATCCTGTTTGACACTGGGGGAGGGGACAAGTAACTTTATGTATAAACTTTATCAATGTAGAAGCAACAGTCATTTTTCATACTTTGGTCATCATACTTTGATCTGGTTTCATCCAAATATGATCCAATTTCATGAAAAACAGGATTTGTACTGTTCTTGACCTTAAACCCCCATAGAATATTAAGACCTAACACATTGAGATTGGGGGCGTTCAAGGAGTCCTACAGTCCCTTGGAGTCATGATGCGTATTGATCTTGTTGTGTTGAAGCAGTAAAGGATAATGTGCTAGCTATCGATTTGAATAAAGCCTTTTACTTAACTCCACATACACTCCTTCTTGGCACATTTGACACCTTTGGCCTGATTCAGTGTCAACCACTCCTCCTCAACGTCCAAGAGCTAGCGTAAGAGAACGCTAATGCTAGATGCTGGCTATACATTCCATTGCACTGCACGTACACACAAGGTCTCGTTTGGATAGGTTAGGAAAACATAAGGTACTCTCCTAAACTAAAGTAAGCAAAATACATCTAAAAATATCAACATACTGTATGTTTGGTCATTTTAATTGTGTACCCTGTCAATTGTTGGCAGCTGTATTCAAAGCCATGGTAGATGAAGCAGAGGCAGAGCGACAAACACATCTTATGTGTTTGCTTATTTTTGGATTTGAATTTACTCAATACTGATTCGCAACCCAAAACAAAGACACACTTATGCAGAATAGGGTTTGACGCACAATCAACTACAATGTACTGTCATAGACTACGTCATATCAGGAATTTGTTGACATTTAATCTCAATTGTATTATCTTCGCTCTGTGGCCCAGGAACTTCAATGTCAACCAAATAGTATTCCTACTGCTTCATCTGTGCTAGCAAATTAGTCTGGGTCTGAAAATACACACTTACTGAAGGAGAGGAAATGTGATGCTTCACTGATAGGCAGTGGTGCTTAAAAACACCCTAATGTTTACCATTGCAGTCTGCCATTGCAGCCAACAGAAGGGAATTCATTTCCCAATGTATTTTTTATGACTCCTGCCAAAAACAGAGGTTTTACAGCAAGCAGCAGGCTCTGATCTCTGTAGGAGTTCATGGAGGGGGGTTCCCGTTTTAATGTATTGTACAGTATGTGTCTGGGAAAATAATGCTGCAACGGAATAAGGAATATTACAAGTTAGAACCGTATGAACCTAGGGTTGCAAAATTCCTGGAACATTTCCAGGTTTTCCAGAAATCCCAGTTGGAAGATTCTACGATTTAGGATGGAATAAATTTGAAATCCAGAATCCTTCAACAAGGGTTTCTGGAAACCCTGGGAATTGTGCAACCCTGTATGTACCTGTACAAGAAGCTTGTGGTGGTAATGACTGTTTGAGGAGCTGATTGAAGAATTTGTATTTATTTATTTAACTAGGCAAGTCAGTTAAGAACAAATTATTATTTACAATGACAGCCTACCCCGGCCAAACCTTAACCAGGACGATGCTGGGCCAATTGTGCGCCGCCCTATGGGACTCCCAATCACAGCCGGTTGTGACACCGGCTGGAATCTAACCAGGGTCTGTAGTGATACCTCTAGCACTGAGATACCTTAATCCGCTGCGTCACTCGGGAGCCCTGGAATCCTTAGAGCAATTTGACCAATCGTAAATGTTAGGAAATTTTTTTAACTGTCGCACGTTACAAGACTTGAGCATCTTGGTATCTGCCATTGCTGTTCTTTTTCATAATTGCCCCACACACATTTATTGTGCATCCCATTGGTTAGAGAGCAGACTATTCTCATTGAGGAAGGCCACATGTTTACGTCCCCTGGTGGATAATCGGTGCTCAGATGACTCGTGTGCCCCTCCCAAGCCATGCGTGTTCGCTAAGCCCAGACCGGCGGTTGCATACTGCGGTAATTACTGTGAGAAAAGGGAGGCTGTGTCCCAAATGACACCTTGTTCCCAATTCTTTTCCCCACAAAGTAGTGTGCACTATTTAGGGAATAGGGTGCCATTTGGGATACAGACGCAGAGAGCAGAGACTATTGTACAGCTAGCTGCGTGTGAGAGTAATCTACTGGGCTCCTATATTCACTGGGGAAAGGAGGTGTGGCATGACAGAAAAGGATGTAGAGAGGAAAAGGCAAGGATAGAGGGAGAGGAACAGTAATTGCTGAAGAAGGGCGAGAGAAGGTGAGAGAGATGGTATAGATGGAGAGAAAGGAGGGGAGAGTCACTAAGTAAAAGGCTGTCATCTGCTTTTGTTGCCAGTACAGTCAAGCATTTCGAAAATGGGAAAAAGGAAGAGAAATGTGGGGATGAAAAGGAGGAAGGATTTAGAAATGGAAGATGGAGGCAGTGAGAGTGAACATGAGGTTTAGTACCAAGGCAGGGAAGCTGATCTTGATCCCGCTACCCGTAGTTTAACTGAGTAACCCCACTACATGGCTTTATTTGCCGTCAACCAAAACGAAAACGCTGCCTTATGGTGTGAGCGGTTGAACCGGTGATGTCCTGGACAGGCCCCCGTAGCTACCGAGTGCAAAGACCATCTGAGAATATTCTCCCTTCCTTTGAAGCTTTGGATGCTTTCCAGATGTTATCCCCAATGCATCTGCCTAGAGAGCCAAGGACACAATTTGAGTCCACTTATCTGTTCATATTTGAGTCTGGTTGAACCGCAAAGGACAAAAGATTATTCTTATCTGAGAGAGGGCCCATTGTGTGCAGTTGAATGGCAGGCACAGCTCAGAGAAGATGGACTGCGCTGCTGCATTTCCTTTATCATACTCTAGTCATTGTATCGCATCATTCGTAATAACTTTCCTTGGGACTAGAAATACACACACTCACTAAAGACGTCCCAGCATTTATTTCCCAGACTTTCTCCAGTACCTAATTAAGTGCAAACAGATCACCAAGGTGAAGGCATTGTGAAGGCACAGTATTTCTTTTCATACAGTTCTATGGTGTGAGCACATCTTGTGTGACTAGCGTCATGCATCAGAGGGCCTTTTAGTTTACACACACACACACGCACAAACGCACACGCACGCACGCACACACACACACACACACACACACACACACACACACACACACACACACACACACACACACACACACACACACACACACACACAGAGTTCACCTTTAATGGAAGTTTACGCCACATAGAGCCTTATGCTCAGATGAACGCCAACCCATCTCTCCACTTTCTCTGTGTTAGGAACAATCTGGACAGTTCACCGCATCAGTTAGTTTCACACTTTCACGCTTGGTACTTCGTGGTGTAAAGAAACACAAAGTGATGGCGGCCATATTGTCTATGATTTACTAAAATGTCAATCAAATCAAATTTATTTATAAAGCCCTTCTTACATCAGCTGATGTCACAGAGTGCTGTACAGAAACCCAGCCTAAAACCCCAAACAGCAAGCAATGCAGGTGTAAAAGCACAGTGGCTAGGAAAAACTCCCTAGAAAGGCCTAAACCTAGGAAGAAACCTAGAGAGGAACCAGGCTGTGAGGGGTGGCCAGTCCTCTTCTGGCTGTGCCGAGTGCAGAATTTAACAGAACATGGACAAGATTTTAAAATGTTCATAAAACAGGCAGAACAGTTGAAACTGGAGAAGCAGCACGGCCAGGTGGACTCGGGACATTAAGGAGTCATCAGGCCAGGTAGGCCTTGAGGAATGGTCCTAATGCTCAGGTCCTCCGAGAGAGAAGAAAAAAAAAAAAGAGAGAGAGAGAGATAATTAGAGAGAGCATACTTAAATTCACACAGGACACCAGATAAGAGAAGAAATACTCCAAATATAACAGACGGACCCTAGCCCCCGACACATAAACTACTGCAGCATAAATACTGGGGGCTGAGACAGGAGGGGTTGGGAGACACTGTGGCCCCATCCGACGATACCCCCGGACAGGGCCAAACAGGCAGGATATAACCCCACCCACTCTGCCGAAGCACAGCCCCCACACCACTAGAGGGATATCTTCAACCACCAACTTACCATCCTGAGACAAGGCCGAGTATAGCCCACAAGATCTCCGCCACAGCACCAGTAAGCCAGTGACTCAGCCCCTGTAATAGGGTTAGAGGCAGAGAATCCCAGTGGAGGGGAACCGGCCAGGCAAAGACAGCAAGGGTGGTTCTTTGCTCCAGTGCCTTTCCGTTCACCTTCACACTCCTGGGCCAGACTACACTCAATCATAGGACCTACTGAAGAGATGAGTCTTCAATAAAGACTTAAAGGTTGAGACCGAGTCTGCGTCTCTCACATGGATAGGCAGACTATTCCATAAAAATGGAGCTCTATAGGAAAAATCCCTGCCTCCAGCAGTTTGCTTAGAAATTCTAGGGACAGTAAGGAGGCCTGCGTCTTGTGACCGTAGCGTACGTGTAGGTATGTACGGCAGTACCAAATCGGAAAGATAGGTAGGAGCAAGCCCATGTAATGCCTTGTAGGTTAGCAGTAAAGCCTTGAAATCAGCCCTTGCCTTAACAGGAAGCCAGTGTAGAGATGCTAGTACTGGAGTAATATGATAAGATTTTGGGGTTCTAGTCAAGATTCTAGCAGCCGTGTTTAGCACTAACTGAAGTTTATTTAGTGCTTTATCCGGGTAGCCGGAAAGTAAAGCATTGCAGTAGTCTAACCTAGAAGTTACACGCATGGATTAACTTTTCTGTATCATTTTTGGACAGAAAGTTTCTGATTTTTACAATGTTACGTAGATGGAAAAAAGCTGTCCTTGAAACAGTCTTGATATGTTCGTCAAAAGAGAGATCAGGGTCCAGAGTAACGCCGAGGTCCTTCACAGTTTTATTTGAGACGACTGTACGACCATCAAGATGAATTGTCAGATTCAACAGAAGATCTCTTTGTTTCTTGGGACCTAGAACTAGCATCTCTGTTTTGTCAGAGTTTAAAAGTAGAACATTTTCCGCCATCCACTTCCTTATGTCTGAAACACAGGCTTCCAGGGAGGGCAATTTTGGGGCTTCACCATGTTTCATCGAAATGTACAGCTGTGTGTTATCCGCATAGCAGTGAAAGTTAACATTATGTTTTGAATGACATCACCAAGTGGTAAAATATATAGTGAAAACAATAGTGGTCCCAAAACAGAGCCTTGAGGACAAACCATCCACAGAGACAAACTGATATCTTTCCGACAGATAAGATCTAAACCAGGCCAGAACTTGTCCATGTAGACCAATTTGGGTTTCCAATCTCTCCAAAAGAATGTGGTGATCGATGGTATCAAAAGCAGCACTAAGGTCTAGGAGCATGAGGACAGTTGCAGAGCCTCGGTCTGACGCCATTAAAAGGTCATTTACCACCTTCACAAGTGCAGTCTCAGTGCTATGATGGGGTCTAAAACCAGACTGAAGCGTTTCGTATACATTGTTTGTCTTCAGGAAGGCAGTGAGTTGCTGCGCAACAGCTTTTTCAAATTTTTGGAGTGGAATGGAAGATTCGATATAGGCTGATAGTTTTTTTATATTTTCTGGGTCAAGGTTTGGCTTTTTCAAGAGAGGCTTTATTACTGCCACTTTTAGTGGGTTTGGTACACATCCGGTGGATAGAGAGCTGTTTATTATGTTCAACATAGGAGGGCCAAGCACAGGAAGCAGCTCTTTCAGTAGTTTAGTTGGAATAGGGTCCAGTATGCAGCTTGAAGGTTTAGAGGCCATGATTATTTTCATCAATGTGTCAAGAGATATGGTACTAAAAACCTTGAGTGTCTCTCTTGATTTTTTTGTCCTGGCAAAGTTGTGTGGACTCAGGACAACTGAGCTTTGGAGGAATACGCAGATTTAAAGAGGAGTCCGTAATTTGCTTTCTAATGATCATGATCTTTTCCTCAAAGAAGTTCATGAATGTATCACTGCTGAAGTGAAAGCCATCCTCTCTTGGGGAATGCTGCTTTTTAGTTAGCTTTGCGACAGTATCAAAAATAAATTTTGGATTATTCTTATTTTCCTCAATTAACTTGGAAAAATAGGATGATCGAGCAGCAGTGAGGGTTCTTCAATACTGCACATATTGATGTTTAAAAATGATGAACAGGTCAATTGGTTTTTTGAAATGACAATATTTGAAGAGGTATTGATGATGGTGGTTGTAACGGTCTTGCAAACCAGCACCCATGATTTTCTGTCAAGATGCTAACTGATGAGAAGTAAGCTGTTCTATACTGTCAGTTACAAATGGTTCATACTTTCAGGGCGAAATGCTTTGACTACTAAACTGCTTTACTGATTGACAAATTATTCCATTGGGGTAAATAGTGCTTTGACTGAACGGTGTGACATGTCATTGCAAAAGTAACTGCTTCAATATGGCCGCAACTTCTTTATAGTCTTCACTTCTGCAACGACTATGATTATTTTTAGCCCAAAGTTCAGTAACTCTGTATTGAATGCACACTGCAGCATGGGCACAATTACCTTCTAGAATGTTAGTCCAATGGAATTGTCTGATCGAACTGTTATGGGTGGCTAAACAATTGATATGCTTGAGAACATAATCCACATTTTAACAATGGCAGATTGATATGTTTTCATTGCCACATTTAAATGGACAAAAACCAATTACTAGTGATATGTGTTGCATATTTCAGATCAAGAGGCGTTTTATGTTTGCCAAAGGATTACCCCGACCATAGCACCAATTGACCTTGTCTGAAAAAGTTATCTCGTCCAAAGGGGAGAGAATAAAATTGTTTGCTATGCTGGCGACTGAAAAACTAAAAGGACAGTGTGGTGGACAAAGAAAGTAATCACAGGCAACTTATTTGGCATATTTGGAAAGGTAATTTACCTTTCACCTTTGTATATGTGTCTGAATGGGAAAAGCAACTGGGGGTGGATTTTGGTATGAATGGATGTTAACATGGTATTGGGATGTTTTGACAGGATATGGTCCTAGCAAGTTCCATGTTGGTTTTTCACAAGGCTACTTTCCCATGTTGTTGCATGGAACATACTGTATGTAAAATGTCTCAGGCACCACTCCAGAATCTCCCGTAAGTGTTAAATTGTGTTGAGATCTGGTGACTGATACGGCCATGTCATATGGCTTAAATTGTTTCATGCTCATCAAACCATTCAGTGATCATTTGTGCCCTGTGGATGGTGACATTGTTATCCTATTGGAGAATAGCCATGTTAATGACCTGCCCAGCATTTTTATACATGCTTAATTAACTCAGGAACCACACCTGTGTGGAAGCACCTGCTTTCAATATACTTTGTATTCCTCATTTACTCAAGTGTTTACTTTTTTTTGCAGTGACCTGTAGTTTCACAGCTCATTTTTAGGCAAATCCGGGAAGGTTGGCAACCCTAACCTGAATGTGTACCACAGCTGAACCTAAAGTACTGTGATCCAATGTATAAAGAGTATTAGAGGGACTCTCTCCCCACCGAATCACAAACATGAGAGAGAACTCATGGAGATCAATGAGATTCCATTACCCTCATATCTCATTTCCCATCACTGGCTTGAAAATGGATTTGAGATGGATTGAGTCATTACCATTTGCTGCAGATCCATGGGGGCCACGGACAGACCGTAAAGAATATTGTGTGTGTGTGTGTGTGTGTGTGTGTGTGGGAGAGACAGAGAGAGACACCGATATTATGTGCCCTATCTGCACCCAAATCAAACAAATAGAGCTATAGTGACAAGAAGGAAAGGTGAACACGAGTCCCAAGAGAGCTCAAAACCCTATCTACAAAGGCACGGCTGCCAAGTGCAATGAGGTCTGAAAATGTACATTTCCTCTTTTGAACTAATGTGTAGACAAAATGAGTCAAATTGAAACCATAGGAGTCCAATTCAAATTACGGAATGTCAAAGGATTGTTTCATCAAAGCAATCTGAAATGACCACAACCCCTGGCCACGAGCATGCAGTCAAAAACAAGTACAGGACAAATATCTCTTCCACTCTGTCTAATGTCTTTATCTTATTTACTCAAACATGTTGCATTTCAATAAACCCTCCCTGCCAAATATTATACTTAACCACCTACAAGGGTCCCACCGAGCAGCCGTATTAAAAAAACTATCTTTCAAGCTCTAAGTAACAGACGGATAAGAATAGAATCCCCCTACTCACTTGGGGCTATGTTAATAATTTAGTAGGAGCCTTTTAATATTGCAGACCATACTCTATCCTTGGGAAGAGCAGTCTCTATCCTCTCTCATCCTTTTCTATGTTCCAGTAAGTGGAATCTTCTGAGTCCACCCTGTCTGACTATTAGTTAGCAGTGGTGCTGTCAATTGATCTAAAGGCTATAGTATATTTTAAAGAGTTGAAACTTACGCCACTTGTACCCAACTCGGTATCGAACCTGGGGAATTTCCATGTCTCGACTGTAGCCCACTTGAGCCCACTGAGCTTAAGTCTATAGGCCTTGAAAGCTCACCAGTAATTCCCAAAACCACTGCCTTGCGATCTGAGGTTGCATGGAGTCAGTTCACCCAACAACAAAGGCAGAGGCAATGCATAACTTAAGACTGCATCAAAACCCCCTTGATGGTAAACCAACATATCTAAACCCAGTCAGCTGTGTACATTGGGCAGGCAGACAATCTCCGGAGGAAGATGTCAAAACAAACACTCCCGCCTCCAATTCCACCAGGAGCTGAAGTCATGGACAACAACCCTTGCTTGTGTCACTATCCTCGTCCCCACGCCTACCCCCTTCTCCATATGACAATAAGCTGGCTGGAAGTGGCTCTGACAGTTTTGGCATGGGACTTAACACCGTCCGGACACTGGCTCTCTGTGCTTGTAACAGAAGCAGAGCCAGAGACTGAACTGGCAGCGATTGGATGCTTTGACAGTTGGGAGGGAAAAATGCAGGCGTGATTAATTTTAGCTCTCTTCAGCAGAGCAGGCTTGTAACGTTGATGTGCTGCTTTAGCAAGCTAGCGTGTTTGAGCCAGCCGACCGTGTTAAACAGGAACAGTCTTCGAGCCTGGCCTCTGATCGTGCAGTGTGATGTGATTGATAGCTTGGTAATGTTGCTCTCAGTTCTGGGTTCTCCAAAACACCAGCAAGATCAGCACATTATAGATGTTGGCTACTAACATTTTGCAAAATGCTAATGTTGTATTGAAAAGCTACTCAACAACAAAGCAGCATCAGCTCCCATAAAGTGACAGGCTAGCTTTGGACAACTTGAGCAGTAGAACAAACTGATGATGTGGCCAATGCCATTGTTGGGTACCGTAAATACTTGAAGTACAGAAAACTGTATAGTGAAGTACAATTTTTGACAAACCTTTCAAGAACACCTTTCTGGTTTTGAAGTGTCAGATTGAGTCTTCAGTCAAATTTGAGTGTTAATCTGTAATTTCTTTCATAGCTCCCCAAACGTTTTTGTGAATCAGATTTTTTCATAGCTACTCACTGCTCATTTGAAAATGTGTTGGGTTGGCAGAGAAATCTGGCAATTAAGCCGAATCAAGCATCATTAGACATCATTGACTCCCAGTGATTACCATCTAGCATTAGGAAGATTTAACGGCATGAGTTGAGGCTGAAATTATTCTGGGTCGGCCTGGATGGGATGTGGCCTCATCTTATCTGTCAAAATCTTCATAGCATGGTAATGATGACATGCTAATCATATGCTAATTATATGTGTATTTCATGCTAATGATGGGGAAGGACTGACATTGTTGGTGGAAACTTGTACATGAATTTCTAGAGCAATTTAGCTATTATTTTGGAGCAGGTACGCAAAAAAACTGAATGCTCCGTGTTATACTAGCCTCAGCTCAAAGCTTTGCTCACGTTGTTCTCCAAATAACTTTGTTCTCCACGTTGTTCTCCAAAGAACGTTGTTCTCCACATTGTTCTCCATGTTGTTCTCCACGTTGTTCTCCACTTTGTTCACGTTCATACCCGAAGATGAGGCTAATGTTATACTATTCCTCTGCAGCGTTGTCAACTCAATGTTGCAGCTGAGACCCTGCTTTACCTTTTTATATTAGTATGAAGTTTGCGGAGGTACAGACATATCCATCAAAAACTACTACAGTTGTAAACACACACACACCAGTTCAACCTAATCTGACCCCCGCCGCAAAATGAGATGGCCCGGAAAAAAATCTTCAGATCTGAAGGTTTTAGCAGGAAAGCCCCTGAGGGATTATGAAATAGTATTTGTGTTTTCATCATCCGTGAGGTACAGAGTAAATCTCGTTTTCCTTGTCTGCTTTGATTAAATGCCAGCCACAAACCATTTTAATGGGAGGGGGGAATAACCCTTACCTGTCTGGAAAATAATTGCTACAGTTACTTCAGGGAGATACTAAATGCAGGGGCCACATTGTACAAGCATCAATTCTGAGATGTTTCACTGGTTGTTCACATACATGAAGACAGACATGTGCATGCACACACACACACGCGCACACACACACACACACACACACACACACACACACACACACACACACACACACACACACACACACACACACACACACACACACACACACACACACACACACACACACACACACACACACACACACACACACACACACAGAGGGAGTAGAGAAGAACAGAAAACATACAGCTGTACTGTCTGTTAGCAATGCATAGGATGTGGAGTTTGGAAAGGAGGAGAAGAAGACCAGATTAAACAAACCACCGTCAGTGGTACTTTGATGAGCGGAGCTGCCCATATTTATGATAAAATATCGGGTGCCTCTCTTTCTGCCTAAACCCTTATCTGTACCTCATGCGCCTAAGTCTGATAGGGCTCTAGCCATGGGGAAAGATAACAAAAAATAATTAGTTAACATTCAGCTTTGAGCAGACAGATTTTTTTCCCCAGAATATAAGAATTGGAGTAGGAAGATAGAAAGACCTCAAATGCCTGCCTACTCGCAGAAAATATTTATACATTTTAACTCCAGTACATAAAATGAAATGTGTCAGTGTGTGCACGTGTGTTCGTCTAGGAGGGCACATTTTCCCACCAGGCAAGTGCAGACTTTAGCTTTGAGATAAGTCCATATTGAAAATACACACTTTTCACCTTGCTTACTCTCAGAAGTAAGTGTTCAAGGATCTCAAGGAAGGCAGGACTCCCGACATATAAACTGAGATTAGTGGTACTAGTGTTTCATCTTTCCCTCCCCAAATTTATGTTGCATACAGCCTTTACATAATATTGAAACCAGGTTAAATTTGCACCTGTATCTTGGTGCTGTATTCTATTGACTTGTCGGTTTATGTTGACAGATAGGGACACAATTCTGGTGCCATTGGGATGTCACTCACGACAGAATACCTCATTCCTGGGGCTCTGGTCAAAAGTAGTACGCTATGTAGGGAATAGGGTGCCTTTTGCGACTCAGCTCACATTGTTCCTATCAAGTCAGAAACCTCCTGAACCAACCACACTTGGAAAAACATATATATATATATATATACTGTACATATATATATATATATTTTATCCAATCAAACACCAGTACATTAAAAGTATAGAATATTTTAGATTTTCCTATGAAATAGCTTAACTGTCTAGCCTGGTTGTTATTATAAGCCTGTGCCAACATTGAAAATGAAATCCTCTTTGTGAAGTTGAAGAAATAAGCAAGGTTGGCAATGGATGTTCAGTTATGTGCTCAATAAATGACACATTCTTGCACCAAAAATAGAGCTGTCCTTCATTTTTTTTACAATTTTATATTGACATTTCATAGTTATGCATCTTTTAGACATTTACCATCCGTTTCTGTCTTTCTCAAGTCTAACATCATGATG